>JABWTJ010000450.1:0-161645 GCA_016801875.1 Solanum sitiens | reverse complement strand
TTGAAGAGAAGATCCAGTCCAAGCTAGAAGCATTAGCTCACCCTGAAATCCGGTGTAGTGAAGACTGGCTAGAATTGCTGTTGAGTTGAAGACGACGGTACGTTTGCTGCATTCCCCAAATAACAAAGAAAGAAACAACAAGTAGGGGGTCAGTACAAAACACAAGTACTGAGTAGGTATCATCGGCCAACTCAAAATAGAAAACAGTATATATCAGTTCATATCATAAATCAACTACAATACTCAACATGTAGCAACAAGTACTATAATCATCAATAAGTACTACCAAGTTCATCCATGAGGACTCAAGCCTCAATACCACACTCATTTGGGAATTAGGTTCATTACATTGAGTATATTAACATCTCTCAAGATTCATTATCTTTCTTCCTCTTGTGTCGGTACGTGACACTCCTATCCCCTAATTCTACGTGTCGGTTCGTGACACCCGATCCCCTAATACTATGTGTCGGAACGTGACACTCCGATCCACTAACATCATTCTATCAATTCATCAAGCGTTCTCTTATACCAAGGCATCATCAATCTCATTACTTTAGTTCATCAAGCCTTCTTGTATACCAAGGCATCATCAATAACAAGGTGAATTAGGGTTTCTTCAAGATTTTGGATTCAAAAGCTTCATTATACTTATTTTATCACAATCACATAATCACATTCATGCAAGCATACAATTAAGCATATAGAAGGGTTTACAATACTACCAATACATATCATTCGCTATTAAGAGTTTACTACGAATAGTATCAAAAACCATAACCTACCTTCACCGAGGATTCGTGATCAAGCAAGCAATCTCTCAAAGCTTTTTGTTTCCTCTTCGTTTGTCTCTCTCTATCGATCGTTCCTCTCTCTCCTTGTTCTTTCTATTTTTCTTCTTCAAAACCCTCTTTCTTTTCCCTAATTAGCATATAATTAAGTATAAAAGATGAGGAATTAACCCACTAAGTAACTCAAGGTTATCTCCTTTACACCCCCAAGAATTTGAGTTATTAATATTAACCCACGAAATTCATAATTATAGCAGGAATAGTCCAAAACGCCCCTTTAAAACTTACCCAGAAATCCGACCCAGACTGGGATTACGCAACCTGTGACGGCCCGTCGTGCCTGCGACGGTCCGTCCTGCAGGTTCGTCACAACCTTTAGAGACTCAATTTCCTTGATGAGTCTGAGACGGTCCGTCGTGCCTACGACGGTCCGTCCTGCACTTCCGTCACGACGGACAGAGAATTGCTCCCAGTACCCAATTCTCAAGAGTTGAAGTGTTTTGAAACGGAACCTCACAACGGTCCGTCGTGTCTGTGACGGTCCGTCCTGCAGGTTCGTCACAACCTTCAGAGAGTCGATTTCAGCACTCAAATATAAGAATTCCAAGTGTTTTGGAACGAGACACCCTCGATGGTCCGTCGTACCCATGACGGTCCGTCGTGGGATACGTCGTCTCAGACAGTTTTTCCAGAAATAAAATCTGCTGCTCAAAACGACTAAGCAGGTCGTTACATCAACGATGGGTTCCCAAACAATAGACCCTTCCACCATCCTTGAATCCTTCCTTAGACCCTTGCCTTAAAATATTTTTCACAACGCTCGAGTTCAAGGATGGGTTCACTAACCATGGACCCTTCCATCCTTGAACCCTTCCTTATGGCATCTCCAACTCTATCCTCTATTTTACTCTCAAAATATAGAGTTCTTTATTTTTTTGGACAATCAACTCCAACCCAATTCTCTATTTTATTCTCTAAAAATAATTTTTTTCTCTCTCCTTAATATTATACTATTATTTTTATTTCATTCTTATTTTCTTATTTCATAATATAAACCATTTCTTTTTTTTGCAAATAATCACTCTATAATCTTTATTAATACAATTTTTTATTCAAATTTTCATTTAATATAAAATTATATTTTATTCTAAAATTTTAAATAACATAAATTGCAATAAATATTATATAATACATATTAACGAACAATTCAAATAAAAGGAAATAATTGATGAAATATAATTAACATCATAAATATTGTATCATTGTAAAATTCATTTTAAATTTTACATAAGTACTTAATTTTCAAGACTATTAGGTTAATCTCATAGATGTTCATATAATGTATTATGGAGTTCAAAATGAGCATTTTTTGCCTTTATTTTTTTATGTGTATCTATAAATTGTTTAAATTAACTATTTCGTCTTGTATTCAATTGTTTCGTGTACTAACTTACTTCTGCTATTCCATTTTGAATTGTTGCATCAAATATTTTCATGCTCTTTAAATGTGTAGTTTAATAGTTTATCACTATAACATTAAAGTAGATTATTTTAATTAACATGGAAATTTTGTGTGTACTTCATGATGAAAAATAGTTATAATTTAAATTACATCTTCAAAATGACAACAAAATTTTTAGAAAAACTGTTAATTCGGGATGAAAGTAGTATACTTATCACTAATATGTTCTGGATGTTATGCTAATTAGAAAATAATTACAAATATTAGAGACTTAATTAATAATCTTATATAATATAAATAATATGAAAATAAAATAAATTACATATTTGAAATGGCCATCTCTTTTAAAAAATAAAATAGAAAAATTATTAATTTGTGGATATGGTAACTTGTTAATAATATATATTTAGATGTTGTATTACATTATATAATAATTAGAAATGGTAAAGATTTAATTAATAATATAATAGAAACAAAATTAAAATAATCAAAACGTAAAATAGAGAGGTGAATAGTAGTTCTCCAAATTGACCTACTAGTCACCTCTATATAATTGAAGAATAGAGAGTGATTGAAGAACAAATTCTCTATTTTACTTTTCAGATATATAGATTAAAGAGTAAAATAGCTAGAGATGAGTTGGAGTTTTGGAGATGGTCTTAGACCTTTGCCTTAGAATATTTTTCACAGGGTTCAAGTTCATTGATGAGTTCACTAACCGTGGATCCCTTCACCTTTCTTGAACCCGTTCGTAGACCATTGCCTTTGGATATTTTTCATAAGGTTCGGGTTCAAGGTTGGGTTCACTGACCGGGAACCCTTTCACCTTCCTTAAACCCGTCCTTACAAGTCAACTTTTCACATATTTCCAACTGGTTTTTCTCATTCGAACTTCTAATTGACTTTTACACTTCTGAGGTGTTACAACATTTTGAAAAGCTCAACTCGACACCCTGGCCTAGTTGTAGTTGAAAACTCACAAAACGAAAAATGTATAAAGCGAAAAATGTCCAACATATTTTAACAGAGGTAGTAAGTTTTCTTTTTCTTTCTCTTTTTGTTCCTTTTGTCTTTGTCTCCACTCTTAAAGGAACAAGGAATGGAATTCACGTTACATCAAACATGGTATCGCTCAGAAAGTATGATAAAGGTAATTACATAGAATATGCCCACAAAGGAATAAACAATCCACAAGTGCATTGATAATAAATGAATTAAGTTTTGACCATAATATAATATTTAGTATAATAATAATTTTATTGGTGTTTTTTATTTGGAAGTTGGTGGTGACGGGAGATGCTTACCCAAATTCACCAACAATCAATATATATTAGCGTTTGAACAATTAGTCAGTATCAAATTATACATGTAATTGGCCAAAATTATAACACGTTAGAGAGCATAGAATATATTAGAGAGTATATAGAATAATAACAAAGAAAAATGTCATCGACTTTGTATCCAAAATAATAATTGCGTCTGCCGGGAGTCGAACCCGGGTCTATTGCTTGGAAGGCAATAATCCTAACCGTTGGACTACAAACGCTAAGATGCTTGAAAATTACTCTTTAACGTACTACTTCTTCGTCCGATTGTATGTGAGATAGTTTGACTCGACACATAGTTTAAGAAAAAAAGGAAGACTTTTAATTATCTAAATTGAATGATAGAAATTTGTGTGACTATGAATCATTTTATAAATGGTACAATTAACATTTTAAAATTAAATTATTACTTAATATAAAAATGTCATTATTTTTAGGACTGACTAAAAAAGGAAGTAATCCTTTCCTAGATATTATTACTTCTACTTGAATTATTTTTTACCTTTGGAAAAATCAAATGACCAATTTCATCTCCTCCTTAACATAGGTGACAGACTAGTAATTTCGCTTCCTTACTATAATTTTTGTACCCTAATCTATACTACTTTGGGAAAATTTCAGAAAAATATATAATTAGCCAATTACATTTCAAAAATATACTCATAAACTTAAGTTAAATTTTTAGCCCAAAGCATCATTTGATTATTTCGATATATCTTCCCACCTTTACCGCTTTGTGTTATCTCGGGTTCTGTCCAGGTTATCATACTTTTCACTTGTATTGATTTTGATTCCTTTAACTCTGCTTCTGTTAATTGATTTTGCAATATTTGGTGCTTCATTTGTATTCCACAAGCCCTGAAATAACATTGAATTTGAAGGCATTACAAGAAAAGGATAAATTACATGGAGATTTTCCTGTGAAATAGTGTGAAAATTCACAGAAAAATAAGTTTTTTGCGAATTTTCATACTAATCCTAGGAAAATCTCCATTTGATTCACCGTTTTCTTGTAATTAGAGTTATTTCTATCAATTCCTTTTCTGCATCAATTCTAACGCCTCCTCCATTGTTAACCATCGACCATCTCCATCTCCATCTGTTCTCTCTTCTCCTTTCATAGTTGTGTCCAGATGAACATAATTTCCACTTGAATTGTTTTTTATTCTGCAATATTGCATCAACCTTAACAATTTTGCACTTTGGTTGAGTCTAGCGCTGCTGGTGAGCTTCCTTTACACAAGTTTTACGGGTCTTTTCGTTGCTTTGATTCTGATTACTTTTCTATTTTGATTTTGTAATTCGCTTGCCTGCAACAATTTCTTATCCCATATCGACAATCATCATTCTAACTTGGACATTTACTGTGCCTTCCTACGATTTTCTCACTTTGATATAGGATTCAACTCTTTCTTAAAAGAACATAATTTCCTCTCTACAGTTAAACATTATATTTTGTCGCTGATTCAGCCTTTCCAATTCACTTTGATTTTGCTAACTTCATCCAAACTTTCCTCTGCAAATTTCAAAAATCCACAATTTTACTGAAAAACTCTTCAATAGTTTTGAAGAAACAAATCTGAAAATCGAACATTTTTATCTGTTTCATACGACTGACTGACAGTAATGTTAATTTATAAACTTATCACAATGAATCATCAACTACCCTCAACTACTGATCACAATTATCAGTCACATCAATTACCACAATCGATCGTCCTCCTTCTCTGTAAATAACCTTGAATTCGAGGGGCATTTCACCAGTCACGTGTTTATCTTTCGCTGCATCAACCTTAAAGCTGCCTTGGATGTATGTGCAGCACCACCATTTCCAGCTCTATTTTCTCACATTCCTCTTCTTTTCTACGTCAATTGTAACACCACCGCCAAACTTTACCATCAAACGTCTGCCCTCACTTCATCTTTAATTTGTTAAGTACTTCGGTGGAAACACTAGAAGCCATGCCACAGTACTTATCTTACTAAAAGAAGAGGACTTTTGGGTATTGCAAGACTACACTGAGCATTTCAACTGAAATTCTAAGGATTAAGATCTTGTTCACTTTTAGTTGATAAATTTCATGTTAAGACAACTAAAGAAACACCAACTTCTTTCCAATTACATCTTCACAATATTAAAGTTAACCAAATTCCAAGACCAAATATACCCAACAGTTCAAACTATGTAAAATTGCTCAGGTAGTCTTTCATTCACTTTTTCTAATTTTGCTTTCATCAACTTTACCAATGTATTATAGCTCTATTTTCTACTTGGTGCAGATCGACAAGACATACTCAACCAGGCCGGATCTATATGGACGGGTTGTGGTGTCAAGGCACCCTGTGATCTCGATTTTTTTGTTTTTTTTTGCATGTATATGCATATATGTAAAATAATTCAATATATATTAACGTTGTCACAAACTAATTGAAATGTTGAACAGTTGAAAAGACAAATAAATATTGTAATAACGTTTTACTAGTAACATTGTACATCCCGTATATAATAATATACAAAACTTACACATGTTTTTTTACAAAATTATTTTTGAACCTGATATAAAATATTATACACCTAATATATAATATTATATAAAATTATAAGAGGTATTTATACACCATTATATAAAAAAGTGATTTCATCATTTTCCTTGAATCCAAAACCAGATTCACTCGAAAATACTTTAAAAACTACACCAAATCACCCAAAAATTCATATTTTGACTCCTCAATATAACTTATCTTTTGGAACAATACACACTCAAAATAAATAGTATGTGATTTTCGGAAAGATGTGTTTCTCTTTTTTACATCATGTCATTGAAGTAGATAGCCAAAAGTTGGAATAATGATGATCTTCCTAAGATCATGTTTGGATTAGCCTATTGTAAGTGTTTTAAAATATTTTAATAGTGTATGGGAGATGGTAAAAATATGATTTTAAACATCATTTTTAGGTTAAAAAGATAATAAGTGAGAATCAAAAGTTAGAATTCTTAACATAAAGTCCAAAGCTTTAAGATCATCCAAACATGCTTTAAGTAAATTAACAGCTCCATTTATTTGTTTGGTTCTTGTTCATTCTATGCAATACATTTTTTTAATTGGTTTCTGGTTTCTGGTGTCTGATATCCATATTGAATTCCGACCGAATCTAAATTTGGGTTGGAAAATCTCATATTACGACTCCATACCCAGGAGGCTTGAAAATGAGACCTCTGGTTAAAGATGAAAAAATACTTACCACAATATTATTCCTCTTTTTGAGAAAATACATATAAAAAAAAAACTATACTTGTCCGCTAAACTTAGTTTAGTATTTTAACTTTAGAAATAATAATTTACCCCCCTAATGTATCTCATTTCATGTGAAACCCAATTAAAATTCACCAAAAATAGCTAAGGTGACAAATAAAAAATTAAAAAAGCGAGGTAAAAGTCTGTGAATGCTAACGTAGGCCGTGGTGAGTATGGCAGGGAAGAGACGACGAGGGAGACCAAAACAGAACGTAGCAACATCAACAGGGAGTGGAATCAGTAACAAGGAAATAGGGTCACAATTGAAGGATCTTGGTGAACAAGCTAGGGAAGCATCGAGCAGTAATGTGCAGACAGATCCTAGTGGGAAACCCTGGAAATAGAGTTGCTAGTAATAGAATGACCTTGAATTACATTACACCTGAAATGGTTAATGGAAACATAATAGTGAAGCTAGATGAGAAAGAGCTGGAAAAGGAGGAAGAGAAATGGAAGCACTCCCTATATATTTGTTTGTAATTGGAGAAATGCCTGGTGTAATTATATGAAGAGGTTTATCACGCAAAGTTGGACTACTGTGGCTAGCCCTAATTTGTTCTATCATGATGAAGGTTACTATGTAATGAAATTTCTGTCGGAATCAGATATGAAGGATGAGAAAATATGAGCTAAACTTAGCTCAAGCTATTCATCAATGGAGATCTATACTCTATGAAGAAATACAGAGAAGAATATTTGGAAAATGTAAAATGTATTGATCTTAAACTGAAAGAGTCATGAATACACTATATATATATAAAATGGGAAAAATGCTGAAATGACTTTCTAACTAACTATTGATACAGCTGGACCATTAGCTACTAATCTAACTAACTGTAACAATATTAACAACCCAAAACGTCACGTATCAATACTCCCCCTCAAGCTGGAGGGTGTAAAATGTTGAACACTCCCAGCTTGTTCATCAAATAGAAATGTTGCACTTTACTTAGACCTTTAGTTAGCAAATCTGCTTGTTGTTCTTCAGTTCTCACAAACATTGTTTTGATAATTCCACTCTTAATTTTATCCCGGATAAAATGACAGTCTATTTCAATATGCTTCGTTCTTTCATGAAATATTGAATTAGATGCAATCTGTAAAGCAGCTTTGCTATCACTCATAACTGACACAGGTTGTGTCACTTTTACTCCCAACTCTTGAAACAATCCCAGCAACCATGTAACTTCAGCCACTGTTGAAGCCATACTTCTATATTCTGCTTCTGCAGAGCTCCTTGACACTGTCTGTTGTTTCTTGGACTTCCATGACACCAATGAACTCCCAAATTTAACTAATAACCTGTTAAAGATCTTCTGGTATTTGGGCAAGCTGCCCAGTCTGAATCACACCAACATGTGAGCTCATGACTAGATGACGAACTCATGAGAATACCTTGCCCTGGTGCAAGTTTCAAGTATTTTACTACTCTGATGGATGCTTCCCAATGAGACCGTTTTGGCTGCTGCATGAATTGACTCAGTGTCTGCACAGTGTAACTGATGTCTGGCCTTGTTATGGTTAAGTATAGTAGCTTACCAATTAGTCTTTGATAAACACTAGCGTCTGCTAGTAATGTATCACCTTTTCTCCCTGTTGACTAATCGAATTCTGTAGTTGTTAACTTGACATTAGTTTCCAAAGGTGTTGTTGATGGTTTTTCTCCTCCTAGTCCCATTTCTGAAATTAATTCCAACACATACTTCCTTTGATTCAATAATATTCCAGATTTAGATCTTAATACTTCTATCCCCAAAAAATACTTAAGATCTCCTAAATCTTTGACTTTGAATTGCTTGTGAAGTACATCCTTTGCGTCACTGATCATTTTACTACAACTTCCTGTGATCAGTAGGTCATCTACATAGTCAAGGATGATGACAATATCTGCACCCTTCTTCTTTGTAAATAATGAGTAATATGATTGCTTTGAACAAAATCATTGCCAACTAGTGCCTCTGTTAGTTTTATATTCCACTGTCTTGAGGCTTGTTTAAGCCCATACAGTGATTTCTGTAACTTGCACACTTTAGTCTCCCCCTGGCTTCTGAAACCCTCAGGCATCTCCATATACACTTCTTCACATAAATCACCTTGGAGAAAAGCATTAAAGACATCCATTTGACCATCCTTTGGAGGCTGCAAGTGCAATAACTGATCTCACTGTGACCATCTTGGCCACAGGAGAAAAAGTCTCATGATAGTCAAGACCTTCTCTCTGACTATATCCTTTGGCAACTAGCCTTGCTTTGAATCTCTCTACTTCTCCATTTGCCTGAAACTTGATCTTATAGACCCACTTAGAACCCACTGTGTTTTTGCCTGCTGGAAGGTCAACAATGGTCCAAGTGTAATTGTCTTCTAGAGCTTTGATTTCCAACTTCATGGTTTCAATCCATCTAGCATCCTTAGCTGCTTCTTTAAATATTTGTGGCTCCATAAGGGAAGAAAATTTTGTGAGATAACTTTGGTATTTAGCACTAGTATTCTCATAAGACAAATGATTAGACATTGGATATAAGGATTTGGACTTGTGCACATAGTCTTTCAACCATATAGGTTGTTTAGATATCCTTCCTGATGTTCTTCTAGTATTGACAGCATCAGAAGTACTTCCAAGGTCTGTAGCGGAATTATGATCAACATTATCATCTTCTGATCTTCCAGGAACTTGTGTTTCATGATTTAGACCAGAATCTGCTAACTCGTCTGAGGACAACTCAATTCTGGACTCTGAGGGTGAAGAAGCCACTGTGCAATCATCTTGATCTGTAGTGATAGGCATTTTTGTACCAAAACTAGGATATAATGTAGACTGTGAAGAATGAGAATGGAAGGGAAATATTGTTTCCTTAAAAATGACATCCCTACTAACAAATATGGACCCTGAAACTCTGTCAAGAATAATATAACCCTTCTGAACTTCTGAAAAACCAAGAAGTATATTAGCCTTTTCTCTTGGTCCAAACTTATCTCCTTTCTGCATGTTGGTGGCATAACATAAGCAGCCTATCACTCTCAAATGAGTGAGTGAGGGCTTTTGGTGATTGAGTAATTCATATGGCGTGCTTCCTCCTATGGCAACAGAGGGTAATCTGTTCATCAAGTAAACAACAGCTTTAATGCACATTCCCCAATATCTGAGAGGGATCATGGCCTGGAATCTTAGAGCTCTTGCTATATTTAGGATTTGTCTATATTTTCTTTCCACAGTACCATTTTGTTATGGAGTATATGGACAACTACTTTGATGTTGTATTCCCAAAGATTTCAAAAAATCATTGCACTTGGAATTAAAAAACTCACTCCCATTGTCAGACCTCAATACTTTGACCATCATTCCAAACTAATTTTGGATCATATACAAGAACTGTTTAAGCACAACAATCACCTCAGATTTTAATTGCAGCAAATAAACCCAAGTAAATCTTGAATAGTCATCGACAATGGTGAGAAAGTAATATTTCTTATCATAAGTGGGCACCTTATAAGGACCCCAAAGATCCATGTGTACAAGTTTGAAAGGTAAATCAGCTCTAGAAGTACTAACTGGAAATTGTAATCTAACTTGTCTAGCCAACGGACATATGTGACAAGCATTGTCATTTATTGTGCTAGTACACTTATGTAATTCTGGAATCTTCTGCATAACTATGGATGAAGGATGACCTAACCTCTTGTGCCAAATATCATAATCCTCATCTTTGCTAGACAAGTGTTCAGTCTTTATTTCATTACTCATCAGGCTCTTATTAATGTCTGCAGCAACCACATATAAGCCACCTTGTTCTCTACCAATCCCCTTCACTTGCCACTGTAGAGATCCTGAAATACAGAAAAACCAGGAAAGAAAGTGACAAGACAAGATAGCTCTTTAGTCACTTTGGATACTGATAAAAGGTTGTATCTAAATTCAGGGACATATAACACACCCTGCACTGAGTTTTGTCCAAACAGACTAGCATTCCCTGTGTGAGTGATCTCAGCCTTCTCACCTGTAGGCAAATGCACTTGATCTTTCTTAGAAACATCTACATCAACACTATCTTGTAAGAGTTTCTTATTTGCGGTAAAATGATGTGTAGCTCCAGAATCAACAATCCATTCATCTTTTGAACAATTAGACATAGACATCAAACAAGTACTAATACCTGCCATATTAGCATGATGTCCTCCAGCAGTTTTCTTGTGCAGCAGCTTTAGAATTTGCCTGCATTGTTCATCAAAGAAAGGACTATAGAATTGTCCTTGCCTTTCACGATAACATCCTACATTGTCTTTGGATGAAGATGCAGCATCAGCACAATTCACAGCTGAAACTGATGACTGCTCCCTTCTCCAGCTATCAGAGTTGTCTGTATTTCTCTTCCAGCCCTCTAAGTTTCCATTTCCTCCCCCATACGATTTTCTAGGTGGATAACCAATTAGCTTGTAGCAATTGTCCCTTGTGTGGCCTTTCATCCTGCAATAGTCACATTGTTTACCCTTAAAACCTCTACCTCTACCTGATTGTGAATTCAGATTACTTGCTTGTAGTGCTAAGGATTCCATTTTTTCAGTCGTTTTAGCAACTATGTTGGCTGCAGTAACTTGTTGACTCTCATCTTGGATTATCATGACATATGCATGTCCTAAAGATGGAGAAACTGAGTTCATGAGAATTTGCCTCCTCGCTTGACCATAGGACTCATTCAGACCACTAAGGAAATGAAGCAATCTCTGTTGACTCAAATGTGCAATGTAGTCCTTTGATTTCGCACAACCACAACTTGGTGATGGGACTAACACATCATATTCACTCCACAATTCCTTTAATTTTGAGAAATAAGTTGATACAAAATTAATACCTTGCATTAGTGTAGAGATTTCCCTGTGTAACTGCCAGATCCTTACTCTATTCACCTTGTCAAAGCTTTCCTTCAAATCTTCCCACACTAAATGTGCATCTGAAGCATAAACGATTCCATTTAGAAGATCTACAGATACTGTGTTCATGAGCCCCGATAATACAATAGCATTACACGTTTCCCATTGATCGTGTAATTGAATATCAAATGAATCCTTTGTACAAGTGCCAAGCACAAATCCAAGCTTCCTCTTTCCTAAGAGTGCAATTCTCATCGATCTACTCCATAAACCATAATTTTCAGATCCGGTAAGCTTCACCGGAATGAGGACAGATCCTGGAGTATCTGATTGCCCTAAAAACAGAGAATGAGAAATATCAATCTTCACTCCCGTCATCGAAACTGTAAAGAATCAGTTGAAATGTAAGAACAAAGTACACAATGAATGAGATCTACTGCTCTGATACCATGAGAAAATATGAGCTAAACTTAGCTCAAGCTATTCATCAATGAAGATCTATACTCTATGAAGAAATACAGAGAAGAATATTTGGAAAATGTAAAATGTATTGATCTTAAACTGAAAGAGTCATGAATACACTATATATATATAAAATGGGAAAAATGCTGAAATGACTTTCTAACTAACTATTGATACAGCTGGACCATTAGCTACTAATCTAACTAACAGTAACAATATTAACAACCCAAAACGTCACATGTCAATAAATGAGATATTATTAATTGGGCCTTATAGTATTAATAATAAGCCAATAATCTTAAAATAATGGACTCCCAAACTGGATTTTAAGGCAGAATTTTTAGTCAATATCCCTCTTCCCAAAACTGCCTCTAAATTGTTGGGGTTGTGACTCAATGAGTAGAATTGCAAGTGCTGTAGGAATTACTCTATTTGCATATGAGTGCACTACCAAACAAACAAGGATTTGTTATGCGATAATGTTGATAGAGGTAAATGTTACAAAGCCAATGCCTACTGAGATAACAGTTATGGATGAACCTTTCCAGTAGGTGGTAGCTTATGATTGGAAACCAGAGTATTGTTTGATGGTAGGGCATAATTGTCGCAAGATGAAGCTAAACATCCACCAAAAATGATATGGAAGCTGAAGGAGAATGAGGTTCAGCCAAGTAAACCACAGCGGAAGCAGAAGCAGCAGGCACCCATACCAGTGCATCAAACATCAGGCTACCAGAGGTAAGCAACCAGCTTCACCAGAGAGTTCAATTATGAAGAGTTATGCACAAGTAATATCCGTGCAAAATGGTTTTGAAGCCCTTCAACCCATAAATGTTGTGTTGGCTGCATCACTACTTCCTCTTCCAACAGTTGATGTCTTGGTTAGTATGGAATGTTAGGGGTATTAATAAGAAATATAAGCAAAAAGAGTAGAATAATTATATAAAGGAAAATCACATAAAGTTAGTTGGTCTGGTAGAAACTAGAGTTAAGGAGAATAAGGTAGATACTATATCTCAAAGAATAGCTTATGGATGGAATTTGATTCGCAACAACACGAAGTGCTGTAAATGGGAGAATATAGATAATGTGGGATGAAAGAGTCTTTGAAGTATCTATGTTAGCCCAATATATTCATTGTAAAGTTCATAATAGAGATAAGACGATAGAATGTTGCATGACTGGATATAATAATATAGACTAAAGGAAAACTTTGTGGAATGATATCAAGGTTCTGTCTAGCCCTCAACCTTGGATTGTGTGGGGAGATTTTAATGCTCTTTTACATAATCAAGATAGACTTTATGGAGCCCCAGTCACAAGGGCCGAAATAAAGGATTTTGCAGATTGTGTACAAGATTTGTTCTTGAATGAATTGGTGTGGAAAGGAGAGTTCTACTCATGGTCGAACGGCTCGGACAGAATATTCAGCAGATTGGACTGGGCAATGAAAAATGATGAATGGATGATGTAATATGGACAACCGGTGTTAGATTACAGGCTGCCTCATATATCAGACCACTCCCCTATGCATTTGGACTTGAAGCTGCATGCAAGCAACACTAAAACTCCTTTTAGAAACTTCAATGTATGGGCAAGGCATGAGGATTTTGATTCAATTGTGCAAAGAAACTGGTCAGGAGAATTACAAGGAAAAAATTAAGGTGCTTTTGGCACAAGCCACATTTTGAAGAGTTGAATGATAAAAACTACAGAGGTGCTACTGAGAGGATACAACACATTAGAAATTCTTTAAAACTCATACAGCTGAACCTTTCCAAAAAGTATACTGATAGTATGGCCCATGAAGATAAAGAACTTTTAATGCAGTTAGAAAAGTGGAAAAATATTGAAGAGAGCATTTACCAACAAAAATCCGGGGCAATGTGGATCAAACTGGGAGACTCAAATAATAAACATTTCACAGCAATGATCAAGGAGAGAAGACATAAAAAGCAGATTGTAGAACTCAATTCTTTAGCTGGTGTAAAACTTGTGGAATCTGTTGAAATTCAAAAAGAGATCATCACATTCTATCAATCTCTTATGGGGACTGCTAAGACAAAAACTACTGCTATAAGTTGGACCATCATGAGGACAGGGCCAACCTTGAGTCATACTCAACAAATGGCTTTATGTGCAGATGTAACCGAGAAGGAAATGTATGATGGACTCTGTTCTATAAGTGATGACAACGCACCGGGGTAGATGGATTCAATGTTGTGTTTTTTAAGAAGGCATGGCTAGTAATTAAACAAGATATCAATGAAGCAGTAACGGATTTCTTCATGACTGGTAAGCTTTACAAAGCTGTTAATTGTACTGCTGTTACACTACTTCCTAAGGTACCAAACCCATCCAACATTAAAGAATATAGGCCTATAATTTGTTGTACAGTCTTGTATAAACTCATAGCATAAGTGTTGGCTAATCGAATCCAAAAGGTAATAACAACTAGGGGTGGCAATTTGAGACCATATTAGTGAAATGAAACCATTTTGTCTATATTAAATTAAATGGATCACTCATATTTTCTTTCATTTTCTTAAATAGGTTAATATGGTCTTCAACTTATTTAAGCTCATACAAATATGGACAAAATAGGTTAACATGAAAATCATATTCAGCCCATATAAGTCAGAAATGAAACAACTTTTTTTTTAATTTTTAGAAAACAAAAAAATTAGGAGTCGGTTGGTGGAAGGTGGGGGATGCCGGGGAGTGGGAGGGGGGTACCGGGGGTAAAAAAAAAATTATTTTTGAAAAAACAGTTTTTTTTTTTTGAAAAAATAATAATTTAGAGGTAGGTTCGTGGAAGGTCGGGGGGGAGGGGGGGGGGCGAGAGAGGGGGTAAAATTTCTTTTTTTTTTGAAAAAACATTTTGTTTTTTGTTTTTCGAATTTATTTTTTTTAGGGGTAGGTTCGTGGAAGGTCGGGGTCGGGGGGGCACCCCGGGAGAGGGGGTAAAAAAAATAAAAACAGATTTTTCTTGTTTTTCGAAAATAAAATTTTTTAGGGGTAGGTTAATAGAAGGTCGGGGTCTTAGGGGGGGGGGTGCCCGGGAGAGGGGGTAAATTTTTATTTTTTTTGAAAAAACAGATTTTTCTTGTTTTTTGAAAACAAAATTTTTTAGGGGTAGGTTGGTGGAAGCTCGGGGTCGGGGTCGGATGCCCGGGAGACGGGGTAAATTTTTAATTTTTTTTTGAAAAAATAAATTTTTCTTGTTTTTCAAAAACAAAATTTTTTTAGGGGTAGGTTGGTGGAAGGTCGGCGGGGGTGCCTGTAGGGAGTGGTAATTTTTTTTTTTTTAAAAAACAAATTTATTTAAATGGGCTAGAACCACTTTGCCCAAACCATATTTGACCATATTATATTTGGATGGATTGTAATCCAAACCATTTTTTCTCAATCCATATTCAACCCATCTCAATCCAATCCAATCCAACCATTTGTCACCCCTAATAACAACTGTCATCTTAGAAACACGAGTTAGATTTATCCCAAGGAGGAAAGGGGCAGATAACATCATCCTTGCACATGAACTAGTTCAAGCCTATAATAGGAAAAATGTCTCACCTAAATGCATGATAAAGGTGGATATCCAAAAAGCCTATGACATTATTGACTGGAGATACTTAGAGCTAGTAATGACAGGATTGGGGTTCCTAAAGAAGTTTATTGATTGGGTGATGCAATGTGTAACTACTGTTTCCTACTCTTTCTTGATCAATGGAGAATTGACTAAACCCTTTGAGGCAGCTAGAGGGCTACGACAAGGAGATCCCATGTCTACTTTTTTGTTTGCTATAGTAATGGAGTATTTGAGCAGGAATTTGAATGATTTAGCAAACCACAAGCAATTCAAATATCATCCCAAGTGCAGCAGGCTCAAGATTACTCACCTAAGTTTTGCGGATGATCTACTGTTGTTTGCAAGAGGAGATTCAATATCTGTCCACATGTTACATGAAAAATTCAAAGTGTTCACAGCAGCTTCATGTTACAAGCTAATCTATCTAAAAGTGCCATGTATTTTGGAGGGGTTTCAAGTATGGTTCAGAGGCAAATCCAACTGGGCTTGGGGTACAGTTTTGGTGTCTTACCTTTCAGATATCTAGGGGTACCATTGTCCACGAAGAAACTTAACATTGCACAGTGGCAACCTCTCATAGATCAAATTGTAGCAAGGATCTCCTCTTGGACAGTTAAAAAGTTATCTTATGCAGGGAGAATACAATTAGTTAGGTCAGTGATACTTGGAGTTCAAGCCTATTGGGCTCAAATATTTGTGTTGCCAGTTAAAGTGATAAAAATAATCCAAGCATACTACAGAAGCTATATTTGGTCAGGAGCAAATGTGATTACTAAGAAGGCACTTGTATCATGGGATAGGATGTGTACACCACAATCGACTGGAGGGCTTAATATGGTAAATCTAAAATTGTGGAACAAAGCAGCCATTCTAAAAATGTGTTGGGACATAGAACAAAAACAAGACAGATTTACAGTTATCACATCAAAGGGAAAAGTATGGAAGAGATTAGAGTGCCTAATCAAGCTTGTTGGATGGTTAAGAAGGTTTTGGGGATGAAAGATTCGTTGCACCTAATTCATAATGGAACTGCGGGAAAGAAAAATGTAATTAGACAAGTATATCAGCAAATGCTTGGTAGTTATCCAAAGGTTGAATGGAGAGGCCTTATTTGTCGAAACTCTACTAGGCCAAAAGAAATTTTTACACTATGGTTGAAGGTTCAAAATAGGCTCATTACAACGGACAGACTGATAAAATGGAGGATATAAGTGGATCCTATATGTGTTATGTGTCACGACGAAGCAGAAACAAGAGACCACTTGTTCTTTGAATGTATATTTGCTAGCATGTTGTGGAGGAGATTGCTCCAATGGATAAATCAGCCACTTAGTAGTACCATTATCACAAGACATCAGTGGATCCTACTGAAGACCAAAGAGAGAAGTCAAACAAGCTCAAGCTTTGAAGTTGATCTATACAGAATTAAATATATATGCAATATGGAAGGAGAGAAATATAAGAATCTTTGAGAAACATGAGACTGCAGTGGAGGTTATAGCCCGAAGAATTGCTTGTGTGTGTTGTGTAAGAGCAAATGTAGCAGCCAAGCTATTCCTAGATAAATGTAGCTTTTAGAGTCTGTTGGTTTTGTTAGTTGCAGCTAGCAAGTTTTATTGAGATAGCCAGTAGAGTAATGTTGGCTTAGTTTTGTACATACTATTTTGGTGATTAATAAAAGTTCTAATTACCAAAAAAAAAAAACTAAAAATCAAAAAATAATTTTTCTTTGAGAAAAGACATAAAGACACCATCGAAGTTGTCCCATATTTGCATAAAGATACCTAAACTTTAAAAGTGTCCTATCACACCACTAAACACCTATATATCGTTGTAAATGAGTCATTTTTACCCATTCCGTCGTCTATGTAGTGCGCGTGTTGCTCACTCTCTAGGATAGAATTAACCCGACCCGACCTTTTTTAAAAAGAAAATTCGTCTTATCTTTTTCAATTCATTTCTCAACTTTTCCCTAAAATCAAATGAAATCCACAAGTGTTGCTGTTGACGAAAGTGTTAATGTTGACGATCTCGTTGTTGATCGTTGTTGATGTGTATTTGTGAAGATTCTTGGAGATTGAAGGTCTAATAGGTTAGGGTTCTAAAACATATGATAAAAATCTTCACTTTTTTCGATTATTCTGATTTTATGGATTATTATAGTGTAGATGTGTTGGAATTGATCTCCTACAGTTGCCATTGTTAGGATATTTTTGAGTATGTTGCGCAATCGACTTAGTTAGTGTAGGGTATTGTGTTATTGACTTAGTGCGACAATTAGTGATTAGGGTTTTTTTATTGTGTTTTAGGTTAGAGTTAGATGTTATTCACTTAGTTCGAATCTTATTATTTGTCTCTTATACATTTGTAAACTTCAATTTGTACATTATCAACTGTTATTGTTAGTGCTTTTGTTCTGTTAGTACTGTTAGAGCTAAATGTTAGTGTTTTTTTCTACTTTTGTTAGTTAGTGTTTCTGCTGTTGTTGTTTGTTAGTGATTATGTTTGTTGTGTACAACTTGTTAGAGTTAGTTATTGAAATGTGTGTTTGAATTGTGTTTGTTGTTGTTACATGCTTTTTAGGATGGCTTTTACTCTGATAACTTTAAGATGGTATCATTGGGGGGTAATAGAATTTGGTCCACCACCTAAATATATTGGGGGGCATGTGACAGAATTCCTAGATGTAGATGTTGATAGGATATCTTATTTTGAGTTGAGGGACTACATAAAGGAACTAGGATATACAATAGATTGTGATTTTTTAATCAACTGGGATGGGTTATTGGTCCTTGTTGATAATGATAAGGTTATATTTGACCTTTTCAATATGATAAATGATGGGGATAGAGTGGAGGTGTATGTTTTTCATGGGGTTAGTGAAGCTAATCAGGCCCCACTTGAATTGGAGTTTGTTCCCCATGTGACTAAAAGTGGGATAGGTGAGGAATCTTTTAATGAGACTTCTAACCCTAATAATCAGCCTCCTACTTCTACTTCTTCCAACCCTACAACTGGTCCTTCTGAAACTTCCAGCACTCCATTTGAAGCTCAGTCTTCTACTGTGCCTCCACCATCTCCTTTTATTGTGCCTCCTTCTTCTAGTGTGCCTCCACCATATCCTTCTACTGTGCCTCCTCCTTCCACTGTGCCTCCCCCATCTACTTCTATTGTGCCTCCTCCTTCCTATATACCTTCATCTGATTATCCTATAATAGATAATGATCCAACTGATGATGAAGTGGAAGATGAATCAGGATCTGAAGGGAATACTAGTGAAGATACTGAGGTTGACAGTGATGTTCATCAAGAGTATGTAGATATAAGGGCAACCAAGAGGCATTTCAAAAGGTCACAAAGGAGAAGTAGGGGAACTACTTCAGATCAGATTAATGTTAATGAGAAAGGCCCAGATATAGGGTATGATGAGACAAATAATGGTATTAGGGAAAGCTTAGTTGGTAAGCTAGGAGGTGATGAACCTTATTATCTAAGTGATGAAGTTCCTAGCTTTGAAATAGACGATGAAACAAGTTGGGGAGATGGTGAAGACGTTGATCAAGTAGTGCATAAACTTGTTAAGAGGAATAAGACCCCAAATAGAGTTGTGTTTGATACAACTGCTGAAAAGATTGTTTGGGAATTAGGACTGGTTTTTGGAACTGTTGAACAATTTAGAGTGGCAGTGACAAGATATGCAATTCAAGAACATATTCAAATTGAAAAATATGTAAATGAGCCTGGCAGAGTTAGAGTGAGATATTGTAAAGAGAGTTGTCCTTGGTTGTTGTGTGCAAGTAAGAATAGAACTAGTGGAGATTTCATTATTAAAATATACAAACCTATCCATAAATGTTTGACATCAACTCATAAATACATGTGCAACTCAAAGTTTTTGGCCACCAAATACAAAGAAAGAATAACTCAACAGCCAAACATTAGCATTGTGTTGTTGCAGGACATTATTTGAAAGGAGTTGGATATTAATGTTGGTAGGACAACAGTGAGAAGAGCTAGGACTAGAGTGTTACAAGAGATCATGGGTGATCACATTGTGGAGTATGGTAGGATTTTTTATTATAGAGATAAAATATTAAGGAGTAATCTAGGTAGTACTTGTGTAGTGAAGGTTGGAGAAGATTTGAAATTGGGTAGAAATTTTTTGAAGGATTTTATGTTTGCTTCAATGCTTTAAAGAAAGCATTTTTTGGAGGTGCTAGGAGGTTGATTGGTTTTGATGGGTGTTTTCTCAAAGGTGGGTGTAAAGGCCAGTTGTTAGTGGCAGTTTGTAGAGATGGAAACAACCCAATGCTGCTTATTACTTCGGCAGTTGTTGAGGTTGAGAATCAGTATACCTGGACATGGTTTTTTGAACTAGTGAGAATGATCTTAAACGTGGAGAAGGTCATCAACTATCCATTATTAGTGATATGCAAAAGGTAATTACTGATATCCATCTTACTATTTTATTGTTGTTGAGTTTGCATTTTAATTTATTCTTTTTCTGTTATGTTGGTTTGTGAGGGACTAGAAATTGATGTGGATACTTTATTGCCACTTGTTGAACATAGAAAATGTGCAAGACATGTTCTTACAAATTGGTCAAAAAATTAGAAAGGAGTTGAAAGAAGAAGAGTGTTTTGAGGGATTGCAAAATCCACATTTGAAGCTAAGATGAAGGACAATATAGAGACAATGAGGAAATTAGGACAACAAGGTTGGATAATCTTTTATGGTACAATTTGAATACATGGTGCGAGAGTTATTTTGAAGAATATAGCAAATGTGATGTTGTGGACAACAATATGGCAGAAAGCTTTAATGCTTGGATAGTGCCTGCAAGGTATAAAACCATCATTACAATGCTTGAGGAGATAAGGGTGAAGATGATGAAAAGAATTGGTGATTTGAGAGAGTTCTCAAACACTTGGATCACTGATATATCTCCTATGTCTTTGAAGATTTTGCAAGAAAATATTCAAAAGTCTATGTAATGTAACTTGACTTGGAATGGAGAAAGAGGTTTTGAGATTAAACACCATGGATTTACACACACTGTGGACATTGTTAATAGGAGGTGTAGTTGCAGATCTTGGCAGCTCAGGGGAATTCCTTGTCCTCATGGTGTTGCTGCCCTTCATTACAAAAACTTGGAACCAATCCATTATGTGGCTAGCTGTTATAGTAAGGAAACCTACCTCAGCACATATGCCCATTTTATTCAGCCAATAAATAACATAAAAATGTGGTCAACCTCAAATAATCCAATTGTAAAGCCACCAAAGATCAGAAAGTTGCCTGGAAGACCAGGTAAGGTTAGAAGAAAGGAAGCAGATGAAAGCAAAAAAACTGAAAAGTTGAGCAAAAGAGGTGCTGTAATGACTTGTAGCAAATGTGGCACACAAGTACACAATAAAAGAGGATGTCCTACAAGAAACTAAGCTGGTCAAAGTTAATCAACTGAACCATCTTCTCAGGGAAGAGGTACTGGTCCAAGTCAGTCAGCTGAACCATCTTCTCAGACACATGTACATTTATTTGTTACTTTCAAATGTAAGTTATACGTATATGTATATGTATTGATATATTAATATATAGGCTACTGAAAGTGGTAGAGGAAGAGGCACAGAAAGAGCAACAAGAGAATAGCAAGTGGCAGAGGTGTTCCATCTCAATCACATGGAAATGCTACAAACACAGAAATAATATATCTAATTATTACATTATTGTTAGATAATATAGATATGATTTAATATTTTGATTTCAAAGTACAGACTGTAAATGGTAGAGGTAGAGGGAGAGGTATAGGTAGAGGAGCAGGAACAGGGAGAGAAATGGCTCAAGAAAGAACTGTGAATGAAGGACTAAGTAGAGAAAGAGGAATGACTCAACATAGTCAAACTAGTTCTGAAGCAAACTGCAGTGGAAGAGGCCTAGGAAGAGGGAAGAGACCAATAGAACATGAGGACACCAGTGGAGGACAAACAAGACCTTTTAAATGACAAGAATGGTAGGTGTTGACATATACCAAGCTGAAGATGGATTTACAACTCTCAATGTAAGTTTACAACTATCAATGCAAGTTTACAATTGTCAATGCAAACTTAATTGTCTAATATTTGAGCGTGTATTTATTTGACTAAGCAGCCTGGATTGCCAAGTAGAAGAGTCATCAATACTGGTACAAGAGTTACAAAGAGGGCTGATGTTGTCACTGGTGATATTGGCTACACACCAGTACGTGAATTCAAATGGAAGGGGAAGACAACTATTACCAGTAGCAACCTGAAAAGAATGAGGGCTGAAAAGGTTATCCAAACTAGGTCTGTAGCTGCTGCTAATAGCCAAGGTCAAACAACTTCAAGTAGGAAGACTTCTGTGCCATGGAAGTAGGCATTTTGATGTTGTCTTGTTCATTTTGACAAACAAAATTTAACTATGCATATTTTTGTGTTGTTTTTTGTTAGAAACAAACTCAGTTTTGCGTGTAACCAAACAAACTTGAATGGTTGGAATCAAAATCGATTATGAAGTCTTTTTTTTAGTCAGTTTTGTTGTTGCCTTTTTAATTGTAATTGACATACTTGTGAAGTTTCTCAAATGGTTGCCACGATAATATAGATTAGAGAACCAAATACATTAACAAAATTTTCAAATCATAAAAATTCCGACAACAAAGAACAACAATAACTTGAACATTCAACAACTTCTATCCTTCAAGTTACACACACCTACAACTAGCAAGATCAAGACAATTAGCTTCTAGGTACACACACCTACAACTTCAAAAATTTGAAAGTAACTAAAGATGTGTATGGTAACTTTGGTTGCACACACCTACAACTTCCATCCTTCACATTCTTGGTTAGACTTAAACATAGAAAACACACAATAATGATCAAGACGATTAGCTTCAAGTTACAACATTTGCCCTTCTTTTTCTCCTTCATCATGACTTGGTTACTTTCAACACGACTTTCATAAGATGTCAATACTTCTTCCAACTCCTTAATTCTCTTTGCTAATCTCGGAATAACATACTTGGATTGTATATCAACTTCTTCTCAATTCCTCCATCTAAAGAAGTTGCACGCATCCTCCTAAAATACGCAAAACACAAATTAAAGAAAAACACATAAACAAAAGATCTCCATAAAAGAATTAGTAAATATACACGATAGCGTGAACAAGACCAAAATCTTTGGGCTGGATTATGCTCCGACCATGAAGTTTGCATTGATAGTAAGTCACCATGTTTGCATCGCAGTTTCACTCGCAACATCAGATCATTCTCATCATTACAAATACGATTCAACATCGCATTTGACATTTTCAATCAAAAACTAATCACAAAATTGAGAAAAAATTCAACCATAAAAAACTTCAAATTAACGTTTCTATTAGAAATTAAAAGATAAAAGACGAATTTCTACCTTATTTTCTTGAGGAAGATGATGAAGTTGTCAAACAGAGAGCACCAGCATTGTTCTTGCCATGGAAATCAAAATATTAGGGCTACCAACGGCTATTTTTGAGTTTAAATTGGGGAAGATGACATAAATTGATTAAATAATTAATATTAAAGAAAGAAAATCGCATGTGGCTGTTTTAAACTGGTAAATGAAAATGAAAAATGGTCCATGACGCGCCTAACGTGCGTGTAAACAACCCAGACGAGTTAATGGGTAAAAATGACTAATTTACAATGATATATAGTTGTTTAGTGGGGTGATAGGACACTTTGAAAGTTTAGGTGTCTTTATGCAAATATGGGACAACTTCGATGGTGTCTTTATGTCTTTTCTCTTTTTCTTTTCAACCAAAAAGGTTTCATCTTCCTCACACCCCACCATCCCACCACCTTTATCCACCAACAACCCCACCCTTTCGTTCTTCATACCCCCCACCCACACCCCTTGTTCTTCTAAACACCCTCGCTTATTCCTTCATTTCAAATTATTATTGCTTATTCTTAGAAGTGATGAATAAGAAAAAATGAAAAAATCAACAATTTGTTGCTTCAAGATCTTACTTATCAAAGGTTTGTTGATTATGATTAGGAGTGTCAAAATGGGTAAATAACATGGGTATCCATTCACATTATCCATTTTAAATGAATTGGGTATCCAACTCATTTAAAAATAGGTAAAAATAAAATGAGTAATACTCATACTACTCATTTAAAAATGAGTAGTTAAATGGATAAAATGGGTAAAAGTTAAAAAAAAAAACTGATAAAGGATTGAGTATTACGAAACTTTTTTTAATAAACAAAAAGAATTTATTTTTTTTACATTTAATTTGGGATAGGGGGGTTAGGGGGGGGGGCTGGTAAAGGGTAGTGGATATTGGGTGGGGGGGTATTTTTTTTTAAAAAAATTAAAAATACTAATGAAAAAAATAAATACTTTGTTAATTTTTTTTTGGGATAGGGTGTTGAGCACATCCATCCCACAAGAGTCAAGTCCTTCAACGGGTTAAACGTGCCATAAATGGGCTTTTAGTGGACTCAAAAAAGAAATATTGATATAATAGATATTCCGGTAAGAGGAGGATAAAAAAAACTTATGATGAACAGAGGGGGGAGGGGATGGTAGGGGTAGGGTTTGTGTGGGGTGGTAGGAGGGGTGGTGTGGTAGTTTTTTATTTTTTTTAAATTATTTTTTTGGATGGGGGTGTGGAGGGGGGGGGGGGCTGGTAGGGGTTGGGTGAATTTTATTTTAATTTTTTACATTTTTTTTGGGAGGTGGGGGTAGGGGGGTAGGGGTGGAGTGAAGTGATAAATTTTTTATTTTTAAAAAAAGTTTTTAACAAGATCTCTAATATAATATGGGTAAATTTGGTTACCCATATTTAAATAATTTTTAAAGTGGCGTTGACGTGGTAATGATATGGCGCTGATGTGGCAATGAAATGGCGTGTGTATAATACACTTGTCACTGTGAGACTGGTATTGTAATACTAGGATTGAAATCACTTCAAAGATGTTAAGGGGATATTTAGACACCCATGTAATTTAAGTGCTAAAATAAGTTGTGTTACCAAGCTCAAGAGGAATTTTACGTATTTTCTCTCAATTTTACAATCATTTGCTAAATTAGTGAAATAATAAAATGAAATTCTATGTTATTTAGTTGTAGAAGACTTATATTTGGCATAAGAGTGCAAGGCAAGTAGTGGGAATTGAGCATTTCCGTTCATCTTCAACAAAAAAGGGTTACAATTTTGATTTGAGGGAGTTGTACATAATTATATGAAATGAATAAAACCCTAGTAGATGAAGAAAATGCTATTGGTAGAATTGAAAATAGGAAAAACTATCTATCTACCCATACTTAACTATCACATATACATATTTTATCTCTATTTTAAAAATATTACATATAATTCCACTTTTTAAAAGATATATCATATTTATATTTTAAAAAATATATATTAAATCAGATACACAACTCCTTTAAATATATATATATATATATATATATATATATATATATATATATATATATATATATATATATATATATGATAATAAATTAATTATCTTAAAATTACATTTCCTCAATTAGTAGAACACTAACAATCAAATTAATTTGCTTTATTCTTTTCAGTTGTTTCCTCCCCTAATTCCAAAATAGATACCTCACATATGCCACCATTACCCCTTCTTTTTCTTCTTCTTCATTAAAAAATATTGTATCTTATTCCCACTCCCACACGCATCCCTTCTTCCTTAGCCATTTTTATTCCCTTTTGCATGTGCTAAATTCATATCAAACTCTACATAATCAACATTAGTTAAAATGACAAAGTAAGATTTTCTTAATTTTTTTTCTATTGTATATTTGTTTTCAATCGTATCATGTATTTGATTCGATGGTTTAGATATTTTGTAGACAATTTATTATATGTTTTTATATTGTTTTTTTCCATTTAATGGCTCATAATTCAGAAAATAGTATGAATATTGTTATGTATCCGAGACGACACATGCTTTTGAATATAATGTATGAAATTGATACTTGATACATCAAATTAATAATAGGTACATGAAATTAGAATTAGATCATATAATAGATACATGAAATTAATATTATATCATATAAATAGATACATGAAATTAATATTATATCATATAAATAGATATATGAAATTAATACTAGACACATATAACAAATACACAAAATTAATATTGTATACTTCTATGGTACATATGAATCTACTTGTATGATACGTATCTAAGTGTTCTGTTTGTTGAATACATCATGTATTGATAATAGATACATCAAATTAATAAATTTTATTATTTTAAGAGTAATAAAATTAAATAAATCAAATTGCATGACCAAAATATACATGTTTTGTCTTTTATAAATAATATTAACGAATTTATTATTTCAAATAATAATAAAATGAAATTAATTAAAAATAGATACACTCACTCCTTGATTTCTATCTTATATTAAGGAAATTGGTTATATCCAATTAATTTAAACAAATAAAATATGTATCTCAATTAGAAAGCATCCATTCTTCTTTATTCACTCTCTTTCAACAAGGCATGAGAAGTGAATGTGAAGATTAATAGTGGTAAAAAACATTACGACGTGTGTTTCATTTTATTTTTATTTCCACCAAATTCATAAATATGAAGTTATGATTTACATTAAGTAATGATCTCAAAATAATTGTTAGTCAAAGTAATATAAATTACAATTTTTTGTATATTAATATAATAAAAATACATCATAAAATGTTAATCAAAATTTTTATAATTTGCCTCTAAAAGAAGAAATCATAACAACTAAAAGTGAACAGAGCTAGTAGCATTTAATTATCAATTTTGGTATTATAAGTTTTTGTTCTTTCTTTTTATCCTAAATGTTTCTCTCTATAGCATTTCCATTACTTCTATGATCTGATACATGTACCAGCACATCTTTACTTCTAATCCAAAACTCTTCTATTGAATATTCCTTTAATTTGTTTGTCTTAATTTTTTATTTTTATTTTTAAGAAACATAATTTATTCATCAAAATTACGGATACAGTTCTATTGATTCTTTAATTCTTTTTTCATAAGATATTTATCTATAATTCGAGGGTCGTTTGTGTCGTATTTCTCGACTTAGGATGATTTGGACCCTTGATTCTTCTCTCATAAGATATTTATCCATAATTTGAGGGTTGTTTATGGCGTATTTCTCGACCTAGGATTATTTGAACTTGACCTACATAATTTGAGGGTTGTTAGTGGTGTATTTCTCAAACTAGGATGATTAGGAGTACTTGGTCTATATAATTTGAGGGTCGTTCGTGGCGTATTTCTCAAACTAAGATGATTAGGACTTGATCTACATAATTTGAGGGTCGTTAGTGGCGTATATCTCAAACTAGGATGATTTGAACTTTATCTACATAATTCGAGGGTCGTTAATGACGTATTTCTCGAATTAAGATGATTTAATTTGATCTCTTTATAAATATTTCATAAGTTTAATTTGTGGAATATTTGAGATATTCAAGATTTGTTTTGTCTTACTTTCTTTTATTAGATTACATTTTAAAAAATGTCTCTTAAACTTTGTGTCGTATCAAAATGAGACAAGCAAATTGAAACAGATAGCCGGAGCATTATGTTAACCCATGAACCATCAGCCTATCTTTGGTACTTTCTCCTTTGGTACACAAATTGGTTACCAAAAAATTGACAAGTTAACCATTCAGAAGGTGAGTAGGTATTCATTTGAAGAATAAAGTAATGATGCCAACAAACTTTGCTTCACAAGAAGGCAAGTTATGAGCTGGCTACTCTTTTTAAAAGGAACAGACAAGTTTGAGAGACAGCCTATCACACATGCAGTCTCTCAACATATCAAAGCTTAATATTTTTCCTTAGCCTCCTACTTAACCATACTTAGTTAGCTCCTCCATTATTTCAAACTATCAGTTCCAAGCTCAATCACTGTTAAGACCCTAAACAGGTAAGCACCAATCCATTATTGATTGATTTTCTGTGATTTGAGGTCAGTTAGTAGCGTATTTGTTGATCGTAGGATGATATGGACCTATTTGATTGCGCCAAACATGTTAGGCAACACTTTGCTATGAGAAAAAAACAATATTTGATGTGTTGATCATTTCTTTCTGAATACCCAAAGAGTTAACTGGATATTTGGTTTCATCCTTTCGTCATAAATATCTTACTGAAATTCAAATGTGGATTCCGGGATTTAAACTTGATGTATTCAGTATCTAAGGTACTAAACTTGTTGGACTTTTTTTCTTCAAGTACTTTTGAGATTATGAGTTCATATGTAAATCATTTTTTGAGATTTTTGTATTATTTTTTTTTTACATTTTACCTAATGTTTTGTGTCGAAAATACTCTGTTTTAGTGATACACATAGAATAAAGACTCCAACCGACCACACTTTGTCCTCTGGTGAGAATTTTATATCTGTTATTATTTACATTTTTGTTTGTTTGTTTCTGAAAGGGCGCGGATTAATGGGTACAGAGGCACCGAGTTGGGCAGATCAATGGGGGACAGGAGGATTTGGTGCTATGGATGAAGAGGAAATTAGTCAGAAAAACAAGAAAGAGAATGATAGTAACAAGAAAAGCAGGGGACTTGGGAAAGCTAAAGCAGTGGCATTGGCTGGTGCTCAAAAGATGAAGAATGGCACTTGTGTAGGCATCAAATGGTTAAAAAGCAAATGCCACAAGAAAAACATCACCTCTTCTTCTTGATGATTTTATGTAAATCCAGATCAGAGATGTTTTAACCACATTCTTTAACAAGGAAAGAGTTATACATTACTACTCTTTTTGGCAACATATATATATATATATATTTATATATATATATATATATATATATATATATATATATATATATATATATTAGTTGATTGCTTTGCGATTTATATCTATATATAATATTACATGCTACTATATATTCTTGATCACTCCAAGAAATTTTAAACAGAAACCATACTAACCAACAGAAGCTTCTTTTTTTTCGTCTCCCTAGGAGCTTCCAACCCTTTTGCTTTCTTGGTGAATCAAACTCGCAACCTTTGAATTGGAAGTGAGGAGTGCTTACCTTCCAACTAACTCCCTCTCGTTAACCAACATAAGCTAGAAAAGGTGAAAAATAAATGTTGCAAGAAGTTGTATATACACATTGTTAGAACAAGAAAGATTTTGATAATTGACAAATAGAGGAACAAATGAAAGAAACAGGTTGTGCGACATGCTCCTTACAAACTAATCCGACTTGGATAAGGAGAACTTCAACCACGCGAATTAGAAGTTATAAAGCTGTGGAAGTATTGCTTTTTCGACAACCAACCAGTACAGAAAATTTCCTTTTATAAAGGAGTTCACAACCAAGTTGAAAAAGGAATTAGCGTTCAATAATGTTTTCTTATTTAATTAAGGAAAATTGCGTAGAAGGCAGGTTGTTTTGTTGTCTATTTAAGGACAAAGTCACGTAGGAGAAGTAGTCCTACATAGACAAGGTTTCCTTGAAGCGGCATAGTTTAAGAGGAAAGAAGCAAGCGCAAGGGCACTGCAAAGGCTGATGATGATATGCGAATTTTTTATAGTTTGCTGCTGATGATAGCTGATAATATGTGCAATTTTTTAGTTTGGCATGTTAGTAAAGTCAATGCAATACAGTGTAGATACAAAGGGCTTGATTAGCTTGACATCATTCAAAAAGGATGAATTTGTCGGAAGCTAGAGTGACTGATTATTTTGAAGAGTGCCAAAGTCGACGTGATACAGAAAAAGTCTAAACCAAGTCGACGACGGAATGAGCTGTCAATAGGGTTTTTCTTATTTACTTAAGGAAAACAGTTTTTGTATCTAATTAAGGAAAGTCGCATAGGCAATTTCCTTTCAGTGGCAAAGACAAGGATGCTAATGCTATAAGGTTTTGTTCCAGCGGCAAAGACAAAGATGTTCGAGTTGAAGATGCGGCAAAGTTATGTTCTAGTTGAAGAAGGAGTTGAAGATGTGACGAAGATAAGTTCGAGTTGAACTCGGAGTTCCACACAAAAGAGGAGTCCTACATGAAGTAGGATTTCTAGTTGAAATAGGTTTTGGATTCAAGTCCAAATCTATAAATAGGGCGATAGTTTCACTTGAGAAAAATTGTGCACTTACATATAGAGAAGATCAAAACACGATCAAGAGGTTTGAGAGAGTTTTGAGATTTATTGGGAGTGTTGCCGATTTGTGAGGAAAAAATTGCAAGATTGTAATTAAGAGTTTTGATTACAATCGAGTGTGTGTAGGATTCGTCTAACAAGTTTGAGAAACTTGACGGACGGTAGAAGACTTAAACCTGGGGTTTTTTGTCTTGGGTAGCTAGGAATTAGAGTTTGTAACTTCTTAGCTTGGAGTAAGATTTTATAATTCTTTAGGTTACATAGGTTTGTAATGTTTTGTTGAGGTTCAAAGCTTAATGAAGTGGAGTTAAATCCTACAGAGGTGAAGGTCGTGGTTTTTACCCTTATGAGTTGGGGTTTTCCGCGATCAAATATTGTGTCATTATTTTTTTTGCTTCACAAAACGTAAATGTTGTAATCTGCAAAGGAACATATAGAATATACTTGTTTCTTAGGCAAATTAGGGGGTCAGAATTCTAACACACATCAACTTAGTTGATAAATTGTACAGTCAAAGATCACTCAAATATATATCTCAAGGGTTCTAAACGTGTTTATCGTACTGAGGTGTAGATACACTATCGTGAGGATGTCCAATTGGAGACACTCCATCGGAAAATAATATCGTATATATAAGGAAAATGATACACGAAGTGATCAAATAACATATTTTGGACACCCTTTACAAAAACATGTTGTAGACCAATGGTCTTAGATGCCTTGAAAGAGCCCTATGTGTTCAAATTCCCTCTAGCCACAATTTTTTTCCCTCTTTTTTGGACACCCTTCATGGAATTTCTGGCTCCGCCCGCAAATGGAGGTATTATTAAGGATAAAGGTATACTTTGAAGTTGTACAACATCTTTACTTACCAGTTGGATGTAAAATGTTATTTGGAAAGCCAAATGTAACATTCTCAGTACTCATGAGATCGATCACATGAAAAACAATCACATAAACTGTGACTCAGTATCTAAATGATATAATACATAAATATGTCCTTTAACTTGGTTTCGAATTACATTTATGCCCTTCAACTTTGGGTGTGCGCAAATAGACACCTAAACTTGTATAAAGTTAAACAAATAGACACACATGTCCTTCATGTCATCCTACGTGTCATTTTTTGTCCTACGTGGTGTCCTACGTGTGTTTTTCATGTAGGACTCATGTGTTTATTTATTTAAAAGTTGGATAGTTAAAGTGTCTGTTTGTGCATTATGAAAGTTGAAGCTCAGAGGCGGATCTACATGGACACGTGGGGGTGCCACGACACCCAGTGATCTCGGAAAAAATGTTGTATATATATACTAGATAAATTACGTCCGTGCTAAGCACGAGCCCAATATGTTTGATTTTGACGTAATACTAACACAACAAAGCATGACATCTTTATATACATGTGTTTAATATATAATTATCACAAAAACACATATGTACATCTTTATACATGTTTCAAGTGATTATTTATCAAATGTTAATAACCACATTTGAATTCATCCTTTTTATTGAGTAAAAATTGTTGTCATCAGCTTAGCAAGTAACCTTTTTTATCATTCCGAAAATCACCAACCACCGTGTGGAGAAGTTTAGGATGAATACCAACAAAAAAAAATGTAATATCTATAGTTAAAATATTGAAACGAATGTCAAACTATTCTAAGAAGTATTGAAACTCCCACGCATATTTTATTTTTCCAACAATGAAGAAAAACTAACAAATATTTTTTCAATTGCAACACGTGATATAAAAAAATTACAATATGCAAAACTAATAAGAATTCAATATGTTTATTCAAATTACCAACCAAAAAAGATTATCCAATTGTAAAAAAGTGAGGTATGTAAGCCTTGCATCTGACAACTTTGTACGTTGATTGGAATAATATACAATAAAATAATATAATATTTTTTTCCTTACTGAATAAGAGCCTAAATAAATACAAATTCATTTCATCAATAGAGCTATCCTTTTTATACGGTCAAATACATCAAAAATACCCTTCCCCCACTGATAAGAATTGTGAAATGACTTTTATGCTAATGAACAATGTGATCAATCATTCATGATCCTTTTGAAAGTTGTCCTTCGATTTACTTCCTTTTCCAACTTTTTCATCACCCCTACTTCATCGAGTTCCTGCATCAATCACCACTGAAACCCATAGTTCTTGCATTAATCCATTCTTAGATTTCCTCTTATGCTATAATAGTACTATCATTGTTTACTGTCGAAACAAACGTTGTGTGTAATTTTACAATTCTTATTAACACTAAGAGTAGCGTAAAAGGCACCTTAGGTCCTAAGAACAAGCCATATTGGACACTATTGAACTTCTTTGAATGATGAAGCTGCAAATTCAGATATCAAACAAATGCATTAAAATATCTTGCCAACCGTTAATATTAATCATACTACTTAATGGTCGCGCTAAGTGTGATTAAAATTACCGAATGAGCTGCAGTTACCTTCCTAAGATAATGTACATTGGCCACAAGTCCAACCGAGAATCTTTTGTGAACCAAACCAACGTGAACGACATGTATGCCTTTCCAAATACTGTGATCCATAGCCCCTGCATAAAAGAAAATCATTTCATTAATTTAACACATTGGACTTGAGAAGTGTTTACAAAAAAACATAATAGTAATCTTAATTGAGTAAAATTTCTAAACTATCCTAGGCAATGATTTAAGCAAGATCGAAATGTTCAATAGAACTGATTTCTTTCGACTTGATCATTTACTTTATATGAAAAAGGAAGTTGAAGAACTATATATCAATTAAGATGACATCATTATGAACAAAGTGATTTCAAATTCTGAATTTGTGTCTAATCCAAATCATACTTAACATTACAAAACAAAAGACGGGAAGTAAAACGAACATACAGTTCAAAGCAGAGGCCAGGAATGGAGCCTTTATGGAAGAAACTATAATTAAGGAGGGCTATCACTGAACATTGTTTGTTATGGCAAAAATGTTTTTCAGTTTGAGAAGTCCTTCTCTTGATTCGTGGTGTGAATGCAACAATATATAACTTAACAAGAATCTTAATATATTTACCACGAATGAAATAAGGCATTTAATTTAAGCTCCAAATGGTCGAATTATAAGTGGTACAGTGCTAATAAAATACAATGTGCAAATCAAATAAGAACACCAAATGTTATTCAAATTACCATTCAAAAAAGACGATCCAAATGTAGAGAGTGATGTACATAAGCCTTGCCTTTAATAAAACTCCCACCGTTAAAAACTCAAAAAATTCTCAAAACTTGTACTTATATAGTTCTCACCATTCTCTATAATCCAAAAATCAGAAAGAACATGTAACAATTAAGCGTTATGCATGATTAAGCTCTGTAGGTGAGTAAATTACCCACCTACAATTTTGTTTCAGTCGCATTCATGTTGCCTATATGAGTGTGGCTCAACTCAACTCTATAAAATTTGTTAAAAGTACAAAGATATATAGAAATAGTCAGGGCTGATGTTTTTTTTTCTTCCTATAGTGAATACATTTTTTGGCTTTTGTATGAAGTACAAATCTCAAGTTTTAGATATTTCAGACATGGACACAATTTGATTAAGTATGAATAAGCGATTCTCACCTTTGACCTTTGTTATAGATCAGCATACATACTCCGAACCTGTAATCAGTAAGCGCCAAGCTAGTCATTAGTCGTGCTCACTTTATCAAAATAGAATTCTATATTAACTTCATTTACCTAACAAAAAGAAAGAGAACCTTGTAACAGAAAATTAAAAAAAAAAAAATATGAAAGTCGTCCACAATTGAAAGGTTAGTGAATTGCAACCAAGAACACTCTTTTACAACATTTAGACGATGACATGTCATAATTGAGGATAAATTAACGAAAGGGCTAACTGCATAAAGAAAGATATTGCCAAAGACATGCCAACAAAAGTGTAAATACCTTTCATTCATTCACTTAAAAGAAAAAGTGAATACTTTTACTCAATATATAACACAAATTTTTCAATGAGATAGGTAGATATATAGTGTCAGATCGTCAACCTATAAATGGAATGTGAGGCTTAAATATTCAAGTGAGCCCGCTATAAAAGGAGAAAAATGACCCAATATACTACCTTGTTTCAACAATATTCTGAATTAAAAAAGCACAATAAAGAAAAAATAATGCATGCAAGAATATGTTACTATAAATAATAATTATTTGGATGAATGAATGGGAAACTATTATAAGTTATAATGTTGTAATACCCTTAAGACGGAACCTATATATAAAGGTGCACACACTTTAGCACCTTTTTTGAAAAAATATAAATTAAAATTTAATTTTCACCTTAACGTCTATACTAAAGCATCAATTAATTAAGTGAGGTGAAGCACATAACCTGAAAGTTGGTGAGCTTCAAGGATTAATGGATTTAAGCAAGCTTTAACACCACTATCAAAATGCCAAATAAATATGAAAATAATGTAGCAAATACTGTAATTCAAGAGATTATAGAGGGAATAAGGAGAAATCTAAACGATATATCATTATTAGAGAACCTTCTACTTTTGAAGGTTACACATCGCAAATATTTGACTTAGGTAAGCTTGTAGGTGTATTCCAAGATAATTGAAACAAGAATTGACACAACAGAACAAGTCAAGAGTTGGGCAAGAGGAACAATATTTTATTTCTTCTTATCACTATGAGGTGGTGAAATGTTTGCAGTAAGTCTTAGTAATCCAGACTATCCAATGCCCCATATATGCTTTATGATTGTGAAAACTTGTTTTAGCTTATTTAGAAATTTCAAGTTTGGTATATATAGCTAAAACTACATTATAAGAAAAGGATTTAAAATTCTTGACACAGTGAACAAATTAACTAACTGAAAGGCAGAAAAAGAATCAAGTGCATTCTCTCCACGGTAAAGAACCAGACGGAAGAGGAGAAGAAAATCAGAAGACAGTAGAAAGAAGAACATAGTTGATGGCTTATGGGAGCAAATATCATGCTATGCTAGTGCACAAGAGAGAAGCTATCTGCTTTCTCAATAAACTTAACGTGGTGATTCTAGTAGCATAAACTGTATAACTACAATGACTTTATGCAGCAAAGAAACAACATTATCAATTGAGAATTTTCTGAGAACTAATGGACTATTCTTTAAATGTTTGGACGAGACTTCTATCAAATATGTTATGTGCAAAGGAAATAAGACTTCCACACTTGAAAGCAAATATTAGACTATAATCAGGAACATTTAAAAATGCTTAATTTCCAATAGATATGCCTAGTGAATTGGTTAGAGCAAATTTCAATAGGTATCACCAGGTAACTTTTCCTTCCCTCCACTTCTAATTCTTTTATTCAATTTTGAACTAAATCTCCGCAAGAACCAATTTGTAACTATGATGTGTAAATTTAAACACCTTGTCCTAACTAAAATGATATTACAGATTAATAAAAAAGTGTACAAACACCCACCTTTATATGAATTATCATAATTTCGCCTCTTCCTTTCTCAAAGTGCTACTTTTTGGATTCCTCATAAGATAAACAGAGAAGTTTGAAATACAAAAACAGAGACTGAACCAGACAGATGCGAGAGAAGGGCGGAATGAATTTAAGCTGAAAGTTTGAGAAGAAGATAAATTAAAAAGTGAAAGCATATAAATTAAGAAAAAGAGGAGTAAGCTTAATATTGAAATGTCATCATATGTCTGATGACGAAAACAAATATATCTCATGCTTTTCTCATTAAACTTAATATTGGGGTTTTCTACATTTCGCATGGGAACAACGATCCTACGATGTTGGGTCCGTGCTAAGAAAATACGAATGAACACAATGTGACAATAAAAAGTATAAACAAAAAACAAATAAAGGCACGGATACAAAAAAAAAGACAATAAAAAGTTGACAAAAGAAGTAGAAGAAAATTGGGAAAAATTTAGAGAACAACATACCTATGATGAGACACAACTGGAAAAATGAAAAGAGACCAAGAAGATAAAGGGAATTGAAAGGTACATTACAAAGCTGGAAAAAAATAAAAAAGAGCACATAGTTGAACGTGAATAAAGATACAGGAAACATGACATTCATAACAAATTATTGTCCTGACATTCATAACAAATTATCATGGACAATAATAACCTTAAGGGTCCTTTAGTTCATTGGATAAGGTGGCATAGCTCATTTGTGAAACACACTCCACAACCACATTTATGGAACTACAAATACATTTGTTTGACCGTTCTATTTCGCTTAAACATTAATTCTTTTAAATAATATTAGTTGGAATATCTATCTATAACGAGAGAGACTCATATACTTACAAAGGGAAAGAAGTACATGCTTTCCTTTTTTTAGCTTTGTAAGTTGATTTTGAAAAATCTTTATTCACTCTAGTAACAAGATGCAAACAAGGTAATACTTCTACAAATTAGGAAAACAATAAAAATAAAAGTAGCTTATGGGGAGAAGGCGATGATACCTTAAACAGACTAAAGATTAGTTTAAGTCATTCATTTAAAACCTCAAAATCTCCCTTTCGAAAACGGCTTTGAGTATCCATACTGTAGCTGATAATATGAAGCTGTCGAGATGAAGATACTACAAACCATGAGTATTAATTAGAGTGAGAAAGAAAATGATAGTGACTTCATAAACCAGAGAAAACAAACCAAGAGAGAGACCGAAAAAGAGGCGAGAGAAAGCTCAGAAAAGTTAGGCAAACATGACAGATATTTGGCAGAGGGCTAACACCACCATGAAAATAATGCTCAAAAAACAAACTCAACTTCCTTCTCCCTGACCAAAACAAGAACATTATTAAATAAATTAAAGAAAGGGCAAAAATTAAAGGAAAGTGATAGCATTTAGTGGAGTTTTAGGCTAAAAACATCCTTGAATTATGATTCAAACCCAAAATACATCCTTGTGTTATTATAGTAAACAAAAAACAACCCTAAACTAATTCAAAAATTGCAAAAGTCATCCTTCTGTTTACTTTCCGTCAAAAACTAACTACCCCACCTCGAATATCCCTATTCTATTCTCCCTTCCGTCTTCAACAATCTCTTCTTTCCTTCTGAAAAGCCTGGAGTTTTTGTATAGTGAACCATATACTTATCTCTTTACACCATTACCAATTTAAGAGCTATAGCTTTGACACAATTTGTATTATACGCTATATATAGTAGCGCTTCACAAATAAAAGCAAAAATCAAGTCCATAATTTTTCTCTATCCAACAGTGTTTCAATTGATTAATGTGATTGACGAGTGAAAATAATGAATTTTGTTCTCTTCATCTTGAAAGAGATTAGCTTATTTTCTAAAGGAACTACAAATAACCACACAATACCAAAGATATGCTTAGCTAGAGTTAAAATATCTTTTACGTGTTAAGTAAAATGATCCAAAGAAATTGAAAGTATTGGTATGACACGAATTAATATAAAATTCACTAATTGTTTCCATCATAAATCAGAGCCTCTTGTGTTGAGGAAAAGGCCTGGTAGTTTAAAAAGAAAAAAAAAGAATAAGCTGAACAATATGTATGTTTTAAACAGGAGACGAACGAATACTACTCCATCTTTGTCATTTTCATTACCTCAGTGATTCTACTCAATTGTGCATAATGAGTTTATGTGATGAATTTTCTTTAGTTTTTAAAAAAAATATATGAATGCTTTTTACGTATGACTGAAGAAGAAGAAAGATGGTTGGACAAGCTAAGAGGGACACAAATTGAAAAATTAAAGGAGAAAGTGATGCGGTTTATGTGGATGTCTGTTAGTTTTTAACAGAAACTAAACAGAAGGATGATTGTTGCAACTTTTGATTAGTTTAGGGATGTTATGTTTACTATAATAATACAAGGATGTACTTTAGGCTTGAATCATAGTTCAGGAATGTTTTTAGCCTGTTTTTAGCCTGAAACTCGCTTTTAGTGAGAATGAACCTTTTTTCCAACTTATAATTCTCAATCAACAGTGAGACAATGCAGATACTTCTAGGGAGTAGTAACACTTTTAAAATATTTTTTTTGTTCAAGCAAAATCTCTATGGCACAGCAATCTAAATGTTCTACTTTTAATGAACTCGTTGAACAAAACAAAATCAATGTACAGTGCAAAACTCTCATCACAACTCACGATTATCGCTCAAAAAATCTGAACCAAATTCTTATTCTCATCCATCATAAAACTCATGATTCTAGCTCAAAAGTCTGAACCAAGTTTTATCTTGTTGAAACCAACCACCCCTGATTTACGTAGAAAGGAATAAAGCAATATCAAATATATTCTTGATTTCAAATTGTTTGCCTAATTTTGACTCATTTAAGAAAGTAAGAAATATTTAGAATGTATCGAAGTTTAATATTGTGGTGTTAACATGTTATTTGAAAATTGAAAATAAAAGAGTTACGAAAAAAAGAGGAAAGAGAACTAACATCTTGTGAGAAAGTTCAACAATAGTAGCTGTATAAGTTTCTGATGTCAAAACAAAAAATCCACACAGAAATTTGTAACTTTCCATTTCCAGTTTGTAAATTCCCACTCCTAGTTGATATCATCTAAACGGGAAATGAGAATAATTTCTATGTAAAACATAAGAAGAAAAAAGAGAATAGGATTAGACCTGATGGAGTAGTAGCTCAAAGGAAGGTTGTATGAGTCTCATTCAGTCACCAAATTCTTGTACACCCTAATAAATTGACGAAGCTCAAAATAATAATATGACATTTGATTTGAGATGAAAATTTATAGAGGATTAAAAAACCTTAATGCTAAACGAATTCTGAAAAGATTCATATGGTTGTTTGACCCTTAGCCCCCTACTTTGTTTTAAATAATTAAAAAATACAAATCTGTCCAACTTTTATTGCACAATGTACAATAATATTATGTTGTGATCGTCCTATCTCATCATGCTTCTATATAGTAGAAATGTATATATGTATATAATTTGTATATATATTAGTTTTGTCACCCAGTAACTGTGTTGCGCAATAGCTCAGCTGGCAAAGGAACGGATCTGCCACCCCGCATACGCCAGTTCAAATCTGGCCATCAACATGCCTTTTTTTGCTTGCTCCTTTTTTTTTCTTTTTTTTTTCTTTTCTTTTTCTCTATTCATTCTTATTTATTTATGACTATTCTTTATTAATTCAAATTGACCCCTTTTTTTTTCTTTTTTTTCTTTTTCTACATTTGTTCTTATTTATTCATTATTATTTTTTATTAATTTAAATTGACCCCTTTTCATAATTAATTTTGAGTTTTTTTTTACTTTCTCCTGCACTAATTATTAATCTCTTGATATGAGTGTAACGTGTTTATTTGTTTTATCGATTAGGCTCATTTGGAGGTTGTGTTGTGTTATTTGTGTTTGTTGGTCAATGGGAATCTAAGCCTCAATTCTTTCTTCCTGCTCTCAATTGCTTCCAGTTGCCTCTCACTAAGCCCATCTTCCCTATTTATACATTGCCAACATGTAGTATATGGCAATATTGTCATCACAACTTGCTGTGAATTTACTATCACTTATCGTATTCCAATGGCTTTAATTGGTTATTTTATCAAGTTCATTAATTAGTTATTCTAATCACATTTTTTTCTTTCTTGTGTGAAACTCCTCTCGAGTCCGTTTTGGGACTCCATTTTTCTCCTTGCATCCTTCGTTTGAGCCACCTTTTAAAATATTTAATTTTCAAGTTGTATATTTAATTTCTTTGTCCAATTAAATTAAATTTTAAACGCTGAGTCTATGTATTAATTACCTACGGAAGGAATCATTTGAATTCTGTCTGCTCTTGTACTCGTCATGTCTCCTCTAATATTAATTAATTAATTATATTGTTCCTTAAAATTAAAGGTGTATTATTTTATGACTATTTGTCACACTTGTTATCTCTACTTTATTCAGTAAAATGAAAATACTTTAAAGGGATCAGAATAAAATATACTAAAGAACTAGATCTTCGATCTGATTCTCCCTTCATTATTACTAGTTGAAAAGATTTTGAAAATAGGACAAGAAAAATAAGAAACTAACTAAAAATGAATCATCCACGTTGTAATCCATGCTCAATCGGTGTTAACGTCTTATTAACTATGAAATAAATTTTTGTATGAGAATATAGTTACGATTTTTTTCCAATTAATAACGTAATATTAGATGAAATAGTCACAATACTTCCACATGATATCATAACAAGTAATATTGGTGTGACATTTTAATATTAATAAAAGTATATTATATGTCACATTATATATCATGTTATGTCTATTGATGGACATTATATTTGTGCCTCTTTACTCTCATCAATTGTGGAAGAAAATGGTCATTAGTTTTTGTTTATGTAACCACCAACTCTACATTTCATCCATTATTCTATATTTATGTCTTGTAACTTATGTAACACCTAAAATGAACCAAGACAAATTTTTGACGACTAATATCAACAGATGAGTTACGTAGATGTGACTTAATGAAGTCGGCATCATCAACACAACAGTGCCATGATTTGCAGCAACTTTTGAACCGTGAAAGAGATTTCACAGGAAGCTTTAACAAGATCGAGTTGACAACATCCATGTTGTTGGTAGCTAGGTTTTTTATTTTTTTAACTTAATTACGATTACGATTGCTTTATAATAATTTAAGCCTTATTTAAGGCTACTATAACTCTAATTTAAAGCAACTCTCCAAGTAGTAGAAGGTAAGTTGGATCTACAATAAACTTGTACCCAAATTATGAGCTTGTTTACCAAAAATACATTTTATTTTCCATTCCTTGGTTTGTCAATATTATTGAAGCAAAGAACAAGTATCATCATCATCATCATCAGTGGGAACAACTCAAGTCAAAAGTTAAATTACGATTTTACCCTCTTATAAATTAAAATATTATAATAAGTTTGATTAAAATAGTAATGACTATTGAATTTTCTTTGATTAATTCCTATAAGTGGAAAAATTTTAACTTCAAAATTTGATTACCATTTTACCCCTACTATAAGTTAAAATGTTATGAAATATTCAATTTGACAAATATTAGAATTCTCAAAAGTTTTCTCTAATATAAATTTGTATTCATAATCGAATTTTTATACAACCTATAATTACAACATTTAATATGTATTAACGTCTCACAATTGAACTAATAATAATAATAATAATAATAATAATAATAATAATAATAATAGTAAAATATTATTTTGCACACCTTAAGTAAAAGTTAAATAAATTTTAATTAATTAATTTTTCAATTACACAAAGTGAACGGGATTTGGAAGTGGAAAAGTGGTACTTTAATGCCCAGAGTCATACATGATTGATTGCTTTAAATTAACACATCATGCATTACTTTACCTAACTCTTACAATTCCTATAATTTTTGTCTTTTTATTTTCTTAACTTGACTTATCAAATTCTAACACTTTTAAATTAGTAACCAATCTTTGTTAATATAACAATGATTAGAATTTGAATAGTTTATTAAGTATTTAAGTGTAGGCTAATTAGTACTCTCTCTATCCCTATTTACTTGTCCATATTTCTTCTTTTAGATGTCTCTATTTATTTGTTCATTTTGACAAATCAAGAAAGGACAAAAAAAATTCATATTATACCCTCATTTAAACTTCTTGAAAATTTCTAAGTTTTAATTCATCCTTTTGCATGAACTTAAGAAAATGAGAAATGGAGAAACATGTAGAGTTGATACATGTTGGAATTGAATAATTGTCATATCAATTTACATGCAATATTCAATATTCATTAGATGATATATGAAGATCACTATCTCCGTAAGAAGTGCTAGCAAAAAATTGTGAGCTATGAAAAGGAGGTTTTCTTTGGAAGACTGATTTTGAAATTTTTATTAATTGATTTATTCTTATACTGTACTTTAATTATAATCGTTTACGGCTATAGATAAATGCGATGTTATTTGTGTATTTGGAGGGAGTTATAAAATGATATCTTGTAGTATGCCTTCAGGCATCATGTGATTGGTATTGAAAAAAATATTTCATAATTTTTTGTATTCTATAATGATTCTTTATATATATCTTCATATTTGAATTTACTAATTCATTTTATAGAAAGAATTAGGAGTATCCGCATCATATATATATATATATATATATATATATATATATATTTGAATTATCATGTAAATTTTGTGTGTACTTCATAATGAAAAATTAATAATTATAATTTAAATTACATATTAAAATATAAAAAAAAAATAATAATAATAATAGAAAAAATGTTAATTCGGGATGAAAGTAGTATACTTATCAATAATATGTTCTAGATGTTATATTAATTAGAAAATAATTACAAATATTAGAGACTTAATTAATAATCTTATATAATATAAATAATATTTAAATAACTTTAAATTACATATTTGAAATGACCATCTCTTTTTAAAAAATAAAATAGAAACTTTTTAATTTGGGTGGATGTGTTAACTTGTTAATAATTTATTTTAGATGCTGTGTTACATTAGAAAATAATTAGGAATGATAAAAAATTAAATAGTAATATAATAGAAATAATATTAAAATAATCAAAAAGTAAAATAGAGAGGTGAGTATTGGTTTTCCAAATTAACCTACTATTCACCTTTATATAATTGAAGAGTAAAGCGTGATTGAAGAACATATTCTCTATTTTACTTTTCACATATAGAGACTGGAGAGTAAAAAAGAGATGAGTTGGAGATAGTCTTAGACCTTTGCCTTAGAATATTTTTCACAAGGCTCAAGTTCATTGATGAGTTCACTGACCGTGGATCCTTTCACCTTTCTTGAACCCGTTCGTAGACCATTGCCTTGGGATATTTTTCATAATGTTCCGGTTCAAGGTTGGGTTCACTGACCGCTGATCCTTTCACACACCTTCCTTGAACCTGTTTTTACAAGTCCACTTTTCACATTTTTCCATCTTGCTTTTCTCATTTCAACTTCCGATTGACTTTTACACTTTCGAGGTGTTACAGTACTCTATAAAACTCAACTCGACACCCTGACCTACCTGTAGTTAAAAATTCACAGAGCGAAAAATGTCCAACATATTTTGACAGAGATAGTAAATCTTCTTTTTCTTTCTCTTTTTATGTCTTTTGTCTTTGTCTGCACTCTTAAAGGAACTAGGAATCGAATTTATGTTACATCAAACATTGTATCTGCCAGAAAGTATGACAAAGGAAATTACTTAGAAGATGCCCACAAAGGAATAAACAAGCCACAAGTGCATTGATAATAATTGAATTTAAGTTTTAATTAAGTACCATAACATAATATATAGTATAAGAATAATTTTAGTGGTGTTTTTATTTGGAAGTTGGTGGAGACAGGAGATGCTTACCCAAATTAACCAACAATCAATATATATGTTAGCGTTTATTTTTGACCAAGTGTTGCTATTAGTAACACATTACACATATTTGAACAATTAGTATCAAATTATGCATGTAATTGGGCCAAAAGAATAACATGATAGAGAATATAGAATATATTAGACTTTAGAATAATAAAAGAAAAGGAAAACTACATAAATAGGTTATCGTAATTCAAGAAATACTTATTCTCTATTAATATGAATGCTAAAAGAAAATTTGTGATTGGCCAAAATAATAATTGCGTCTGCCGGGAGTCGAACCCGGGTCTATTGCTTGGAAGGCAATTATCCTAACCGTTGGACTACAAACGCTAAGTTGCTTTAAAATTACTCTTTAATGTACTACTACTCTTTGTCCCATTGTATGTGAGATAGTTTGACTCGACACATAGTTTAAGAAAAAAAGAAAGACTTTTAATGATCTAAAATGAATGATAGAAATTTGTGTGACTATAAATCATTTTATAAATGGTAAAATGAACATTTTAAAATTAAATTATTAATTAATATAAAAATGTCATTCTTTATAAAAGACGGACTAAAAAAGAAAGTAATTCATATAAATTGGGAGAAGTGAAATAATATTTATTCCTTTCCTAGATATTATTGCTTCTAATTGAATTATTTTTTACCTTTGGAAAAATCAAATGACCAATCTATACTACTTTGGGAAAATTTCAGAAAAATATATACTATTGCCAATTACATTGCAAAAATATACTCATAAACTAACATTACAAACTTTTAGCACAAAACATGATTCAATAAATACTACATCCGTCCACTTTTATTTATCATGTTACGCTTTTTAAAAGTCAATTTGATTAATTTTCAAAAATAAATTAGATAACATTAATTCAATATTTTAAACAAAATTTTTTAGATATTCAACAACTATGCGGAAAGTACTATGAATTACGATTCTTTGCATATTAATATAGTGAAAAAAAATATGGTAAAATGTTAATCAAATTTCTTATTGTTTGACTCTAAAAATGAAAAGCATGACAATCCAGTCTATAATCATATACAAAACTTTCATATATTTTTTTACAAAACTATTTTAAACCTGATATAGAATATTAGACACTTAATGTATAATATTATATAAAATTATAAGAAGTATTTATACACCCATATACAATATTACACACTATTATATTAAAAAAACTGATTTAATCTTTTTCCCTGAATCCAAAATCAGATTAATGTATAAATACTTTAAAAGCTACACCAAATCACCCAAAATTTCATATTTAGGTTCCTCAATATAACTTTCTTTTGCAACAATATGAATTAGGCTCCTAGCATACAGATGAAGAAAATGCTATTGGTAGAGTTGAAAATAACCCTAATGTACCAAAACATTTTTTCTACTATCCATATGTGAACACCATAAACAATTTCTACACACAAAATAAATAAGTTGATCATGAACAAGTGGCACTCTCATTAACTAGGACTTCCATCTTCTTTATTCACTATCTTTTTCAACAAGGCATGACAAGTGAATGTGAAGATTACTGGTAAAAAACTTCACAAGGTGTGTTTCATTTTATTTTAATTTTCACCAACTTCAAAAATATGAAGTTATGACTTACATGAACCAATGATCTCAACATAACAAAAAAGGATATCAATATGATAAAAAATATATCATAAAATGTTAGTTAAATTTCTTATGGTTTGACTGTAAAAAAAGAAATCATAACAACTAAAAGTACAGTGGACATATGAAGCAGCATTTAATTATGGGTTGATAATGGGATAATTAGCAAACTAGTCAAAATTTCTAACATAATTATTAAAAACATCCATATTTTAAAATATATAGTAAAATTGTCAATATATCAATATTTTTAGAAAATATAATGTACCATAATATAATTATTTTTTTCCCTTTTATTTCTCAAATCAGTCCCATTTTTACCCCACTTCTTGTTGAAAAAGGAAAAAAAAAACATTACCCAATTTCACTTATTTCTAGGTTTTTACTCTAAATCCCTCTCTCTCTCTCTTTGATAGGTGACGTTTTTTTTCCCAATTATTTTAAAAAATTGGTAAAAATCTTTCAAAAGATATTCAAGTGATTTGCATCTGTTTAAACTTTTCAATATATTTGGTTATATATTGCTTAGTAATCCTCTATTTTCGATTAGGATTTTGATAAGGAAAAACTCAAAATTCCTCTCTAATGGCGAATTTAAAGAGGAGTACAAGAGGATCCATGTAATGATCGATTTTTAGTGGTTTTTTTATCTTTTGATATTTGTATCACTCAAGGACAAGTCGATAATGTAGGATTGACGGCTAGAATGACGGAAGAAAGTAGATCTAAGCATCTACATGACCCTATTCGCATACAAAAATCTTTCTCAATTGCATAATAGAAACATTATCAAGAGTAGTGAGGACACAAACAATGAAAAGAAAAATAAAATGATAGGCTCTTCGTCTACCAGTGGTGAAGTCGAAAAGGCTGATAAAGATCAAATGGTGGATAAACAACTTCATGAAGATAAAATTTCTTTATGTGCATGTTCCCTTTCAAATTCAAATAATATGGGAATATAATTTGTATTTCTTTTTGTAAAATGTGTTTAATTACTTATGTTTAGATACAACTCATAACTAAATTATAGTTTATCTATGAATTTTTCATTTATTTTTATACATATATTTTGTATTCATTCTTACAGTATGACATCAAGTTTAGTAATCTTATATTCATTTTGTTTTCATACTATTAATTGGATACAATTTTTGTTGTTCATAATATCATTTCATTGGAATTCTGTGAATACAACATATTTATGTATTTCTTATATTTGTACGCCTATTAGTTTTGTATATATGTCATCAAATTGTATTCATTATCGGAAGTAGATATAAAATTAGTAGTTCATAATAGTATCTTTTGCAGTTGATTGTGTGGAATATATACAATATAATTATCAAACTATAGCTATAGAGAGTAATTAATTATTTTTAAGTGACTATATGTGAAAGTTTCCCAAGTTGTTAGGACATTTCGAAATAAAAAATGTCACCAATAAATTTGTCACAATTCACAGAGCGGGAGTCATCGATCTCTCAAATTGTTAGATCAATTAATGCACAAGCTATTATGTTGTGCTTTAATGCATGCATGATTAGCTAAAATTGAGCTCTCTGGACCTCAATCCGAGTGGGAAATTTTTTAAAAGTGTCATATAAAGAGAAATCAAAATATATAATACAATTAAATTCTAAGACTGTTTATGCAACATTGCAAATTGAGCATTTTACGTTGGTTGTTTGGCTTTAACTTGATACAATATTTAAAAAAGGAAACAAAAAGAACTTTTAAATCTTGTGGCTTTAAATTGAAATATAAAAAATATATAAAAATTATATTTTTTATTTTTATAGCCGATCTTAAACATTTCATGTAGAATATGTTAACGAGTTGTCAAAAAAAAGATACAATTTCTTTTACAATGAACTAATAACTAAAATAAATAAATTGAAGCGGAAAATATTCTTTTGGAATCTTTTACCTTATCAAACCTTCAAGAAATGAAAGACAAATAGATTAATTTAAATAAAAATAATACCCCATACACATTTAAGATGACATATATCAAGTTATAAACATATTCTTTAAAAATAAATTATTTAGCAGATTATTATCGAGTTATAGCATATCAATTAAAAATATATTAATTAAAAATAAATTATAAGTAATTATTTAAATAATAATAATTAATATGTTTAAATATTTACTTTTATTTTTTCAGTTACATTTTTTAAACCAAACTCTTTAAATTTTTACTGATTAATTATACAGTTACCTTTTATTTTTAAAATAAATAATAAATTATTATTAATTAAATTTCATATTATATAGCTACCTTTTTTGAAACAAAAACTAAATAATAGGGATTTGATTTTAATTAAATTTCTACTTTACCGTTGCCCAATAACTATCCACCCCCATCTCACCCAATACACGACATCTTCCCCAATACACGCCATCTTTCCCAACACGCCTAAATCTTCATCTCCCCCAAATCCCTTGACTGATCACCATTGCTATTACCCTTCATACATCAATCCTCAAATACGCCTCACTCATCATCTCTTCCATCATGCCTGATCTCACTCAATAAAAGTCCAAATTATTAAAAAAAAAAAAAAATCAATTCAAATTAAAAATTAAAAAAACTAAAAAAAATTGGTTTATTTTTTGAAAGAAAAACTATTTTTTCTTAATTAGTTTCGTCAGTTGTCATTGTTTTTTTTTAAAAAAGTTACCCTATTTTAATTTGTTAATATTATTCTATTTTAATTAGTTTCCTATATTTTAGGCGTTACTATAACTATTTCCGTAAATTAAAATTTTAAAAGTAAAAATATTAACATGTCTTGGTTTTTCTTTTTGTTTGCAAATCTATTTCTTTGTAATTTTTACTTTTAAAAAAATACCATTTTTTAAAAACATATGGAGTTTGTTATTTTGCTTTTCAAAGTAACTATTTTGTTTTTTAAAATATTATTTATATAATATAACTACAAATAATTTATTTTAGTTATATAGAAAATTGAAAATCTGATGTTGATTTGGATTTTAAATAAGTACAATATTAATAAAATAGAGAGTAAAAAGAAAAAAAATATATTCATGTTTTAGTTGCAATAAATAAGCATTATTTTTTTCTGTATAGTATAAAATGTGACGTTAAAACTGTTTTAAATTAACAATGGATAATTTTTAATTATTTAATTATTGATTATTGATTATTCATTGTTTAAAATTTTGAAAATTTGTTGTGTTGACATAACTAATTTTTTGTTCTCCTTTTATATATAGATAGATTATTATTATTATTATTATTATTATTATTATTATTATTATTGTTATTGTTATTGTTATTGTTATTATTATTATTATACTATAAATAAGGAGGTTTGAGAAGACACAAACTCAACTGCAAAAATCAACTGGAAAAGCGACGGCTAGTTTCGTTAAATCGAAGATGGAAAAAAATAAAAATAAAGAGGCAAAGGAAAGAGGGAAGAAGAGGAAAGGAAAAGAAAAATATCATATATTTTTTGATACACATATATTATCACCTTTGTATAAATATGTATCAACTATGTATGCATATTGTTTGAAATATATTGCAACTTTGTATGAAATAATTTAACAATTCATTCATGTACCAAAACTTGTTGAAAATATTTTATCATTATGTATGAAACTTTGTATGAAATATGAATAATAATTGTATACATTAGTTCACACTTTTACTATCTCATATTTCGAGCATGATAAATATCATATATTTTTGATACACATATATTATCACCTTTATATAAATATGTATCAACTATGTATGCATATTGTTTGAACTATATTGCAACTTTGTATCAAATAATTTAACAATACATTCATGTACCAAAATTTGTGAAAATATTTTATCATTATGTATGAAACTTGTATGAATTACGTATACCATAATTAATAGATGTTAATTGATGTATGCTTTATTTTATTTTATTTTTGTATAAATTTTGTATGAAATTTGTCTTTCATTAGTATTCATGTATGCACCAGGGGCGAATTTACCTTCAACCAAGGGGGTTCATCCGAACCCTCATCGTCGAAAAATTACACTATATATACACGATTAAATTTTAAATATATGTGTATACATATAACATTGAACCCCCTAAACATACACCAAAGTCATAGCTCAGTGGTGTTGGGGGTTCAAGAATCTGCGCTGAAGCACGCAAGATCGCGAGTTCGAATCCAGATGGAAATAATTTTTTATCAGCTTACATTTTAGGCGTTTTAATTGTTTTTTTAAATAATAATGGAGTCAGAAATTGCTTTTTAAAAATAATAATAGAATCAGAAAACGATTTTAGTTCCAAAAAATTAAAACCATGATAGAAAATTTAGGATTTATTAGTTTAATTCCTAATACAAAGTTAAATATTAAAAACCCTTTTCTTCTTTTAGGATTTTTCCACGTTTTATTTTTCATCGTCTCTTCTTCCTTGCCGTTGTCCGTTGGCGATGGCTGCTACTTGTTGCTTTTGTAGGATCGATTGTTATTGAAAACTTGATCTATTTATGTTTTTAGATATATTAATTTTCTTATTCGACCCATTTATATCCGATTCGACCCATTTATTTGTGGATATTATTTATGTGATTAATATATTTTTTTTGAACCCCCTTGATGAAAATTCTCCCTCCGCCACTGGTATGCACTATGTACTATGTATGGAATTTGAATAATGATTGTATACGTTAGTTCACATTTATAATAGTGTGTTTCACTGTTAATGATACCAAAATGCAATACATACATAAAAAATTGTGTCTAACAGTCAAAACAACATAAACACAAGAAATCATTTTTGAAGCATTGGATAATTTGAACTTGTCTTTCTGTTGTGTCCAACTTGACGGCATCTACTGCAAGTGATTTTTGACCTTTTGAATTTCACGTCAGCAAACCCCTTCCATTCATTCAAGTTTTTGTCTTCCCGCTGTTCTCTTGGACCGGGTGACATCATTTTAGACTATGAAATATAACTTGGTATATCCCATGTACTCTCGCATGGGATAGGTTCAACAGGGATGACATATGCATCTTTGAAATTCTTCAGGCCATAAAAAGCAGAACAGAAATCTGCTTCATACAACTTTCTGTATCTAAGAACTGCGATTACATGATCACATGGGATTTCATAATGTTGAAATCTCCTTCCATCTGAAAATCGACATATTTACCTGTTTCACAACATTAGAATAAAAATTAATACAATATAATACATATTAATTGCAAAATAATTTATACACCATTCATACAAACTTATTATACCTTTCAAAAAACTATACCATACCGAAATTACTTTGAAAAGCTAAAAACATAAATTCATACCCATTTCATACACCATGAATATACATTTCATCATCACATGCCATATCTATATTTTTTCACAAACAGAATATCTACAAAAAATAAATACAAATTTCATACACATATTGGAAATATTTCATACAGAATTTACCTTCGTTTACCAAACAGTAACACATATTCAAAATATACTAAATACTAACATAATACATAATTCATTCACAAACAGAATATCTACAAAAAAATAAATACAAATTTCATACACATATTGGAAACATTTCATACAGAATTTACCTTCGTTTACCAAACAGTAACATATATTCAAAATATACTAAATACTAACATGATACATAATTCACATACAATTCATACAAAATTATTAAAAAAAAATACATCATGTCACATACAAAAATTGGTATTCACAACAAACTTCGTACTTTAAAAACATAACAAGTCGGAATCTTCAATTTTATTATAACTTAAACATCTATATAGTTACGTGCTTTTTTTGAAATATGATTTATACTAAAACACTGTTTCATACAAAACACACAATATTATATATATTGATTAAAAATAACCAAACACAAACCAACAAAATATAACAAATACCAACTTGATGAATTTCACCTTCCACCATGTTTAATTAATATAGATAAAATGTTGTCCATCACAGCAAATCACATTTTTTCAACAACAAAATATATTCAATCAATAAAATAATGAAATGAAATCTGCTGAAAAAATTGAGAGAAAAGATTTACAATGATATCAATTTGTTAGAGCGTTTTAAGGAAATAAATCACAACTTAATTTTAATTTTCAACTAAATTGAGTGTTTTAAGGTAACTAAATATAATCAGATTTTTTTTAAATTTCATAAAAAAAATGTTATTTTCCATTTCAAAATTGGTCTTTTTTTTTTATTAATTATTAAAAATTTAAATTTTATTTTTAATAATATGCTATAACTTGCTATATTAAATGTTATACATTGAAAGACAAACTCTAATTCTATAGATTGAGGATATTATTATAAAATATGCTATATACCTAATTTTTACTTAATTTAAGTCAACAGTGTTGTGCTTAAGAAATAACAATATTGGACCTTATTACTTCAAGAGTTTATCAAGCTCTAAGGAATTAAGACCCTTAATAATCAAGTAAGTAAATTAACTCCATAACTTCCCCTTTTTGAAAAAATTAGCAAACTAATCAAAATCAATAACTTAATGGAATAATTAACAAACTAGTCAAAATTTCTAACATAATTATTAAAAACATCCATATTTTAAAATATATAGTAAAAATGTCAATATATCAATATTTTTAGAAAATATAATGTATCATAATATAATTATATTTCTTTCCTTTTCTTTCTCAAATCAGTCCCATTTTTACCCCACTTCTTGTTGAAAAAGGAAAAAAAAACATACCCAATTTCACTTATTTCTAGGTTTTTACTCTAAATCCTTCTTCTCTCTCTCTTTGATAGGTGACGTTTTTTTTTTCCAATTATTTTCAAAAATTGGTAAAAATCTTCCAAAAGATATTCAAGTGATTTGCATCTGTTTAAACTTTTCAATATATTTGGTTATATATTGCTTAGTAATCCTCTATTTTCGAATAGGATTTTGATAAGAAAAAACTCAAAATTCCTCTCTAATGACGGATTCAAAGAGGATTACAAGAGGATCCATGTAATGATCGATTTTTAGTGTTTTTTTTATATTTTGACATTTGTATCACTCAAGGACAAGTCGATAATGTAGGATTGACGGCTAGAATGACGGAAGAAAGTAGATCTAAGCATCTACATGACCCTATTCGCATACAAAATCTTTCTCAATTACATAATATAAACATTATCAAGAATAAGGACACAAACAATGAAAAGAAAAACAAAACGATAGGTTCTTCGTCTACCAGTGGGGAAGTCGAAAAGGCTGATAAAGATCAAATGGTGGATAAACAACTTCATGAAGATAAAATTTCTTTATGTGCATGTTCCCTTTCAAATTCAAATAATATGGGAATATAATTTGTATTTCTTTTTGTAAAATGTGTTTACTTATGTTTAGATACAACTCATAACTAAATTATAGTTTATCTATGAATTTTTCATTTATTTTTATACATATATTTTGTATTCATTCTTACAGTATGACATCAAGTTTAGTAATCTTATATTCATTTTGTTTTCATACTACTAATTGGATACAATTTTTGTAGTTCATAATATCATTTTATTGGAATTCTGTGAATACAACATATTTATGTATTTCTTATATTTGTACATCTATTAATTTTGTATATATGTCATCAAATTGTATTCATTATCGGAAGTAGATACAAAATTAGTAGTTCATAATAGTATCTTTTGTAGTTGATTGTGTGGAATATATACAATATAATTTTTGTTTAGATACAACTTTGTTGTACATAATATTATTTTGTGGATATTATGCATAATATAACATGTTTTTTGTTATATTACTTCTTATTTTGTATTTATTCTATCTGTATGCCTACTAATTTTGTATTTTTATCATCAAATTGTATTCAACCTCGACAATGGATACAAAGTTAGTAGTTCATAATAGTATCTTTGTAGCTAATTAACTGGAATAATACATAATTTTTATTTTGTATTTCATTTTTATTTGCATTCATTTTAATTGTATACCATCAAGAGTTTTGTATTTTTGTCCTTAAAATGTATCTCAATATCTCTCTATATATTTAAATCGCGATTTATCCCTTGATTCTTCTCTCGTTTCTGTGATTTAGTAGCGTATTTGTCGAACATATATATGATGTCATGGACATATATTTGATTGCGCCAAAAATGTTAGGCAACACTTTGCTACGAGAAAGATAATATTCGATTTCTTGATCTCTTTCTTTCTTTATACCTATAGTATTTTTTTGTCAAATAGTATAGTTGAGGAACAATTTTTCTTGCTGTTTTTTACTTCCTCCTCTATATACTATACTAGTTTTACGAAATTAGTTTGTCATCATTAATAAATATAGAGGCTAACCTAAAGTTCTAAAACTTAACTTATGCCTTGGACTTAACAAGTTCACACACTCAAGTTATGCTACAAATCATAAGTTTAGTTTTAGCAAATCATGCCTTACGAACATAGCTTCTAAGTAAGAATCAGGTTCCTTAATAGTAGAGGTGGCTGCAATATAACATTGATAAGTAGGGGAAAGGTGATCATAGCTTATGTAATTTCCCAAAGGATACAGGACATCTTTGTTAACAGTCAAAGATACAAAATCCTTCATCCAAGTTGGTTTGAGCTTCTGTCTGGTAGACCTCCTATGAGTAGTAAGAGTTGCAGGCTCTTGAGTAACCTCATTGTCTAACACATTTATGTCTGATGAAATAACTTCAGCAGTTGGAGAACATGACTGATCTACACCATCGAAAGGAGTCACAGTATGAGTCTCATGAGACACATTAGCAGGAGAACACCTGGGAACCACAGGACTTGTATATTGAAAATCAGAACTTAACACATCTGATACTTGCATAGGATCCACAAATACTCTTTCCTGTATTGAATGATCTATCTTTGCAAAAGGGAATAAGTCTTCTCTAAACACCACATCCCTACTTGTAAAGAAGGATTTATCAGTTAGATCAAGAAGTATATACCCCTTTTGTAATTCTGAATAACCCATGAGTACTGCTGGTCTTGATCTAGGCATCAACTTAGTAAGAAGCTTAGCAAAACACAAACACCCTAGAGTTTTGATATGAGACACTGATGGTTTACTACCATACAACCTTTCATAAGGAGTGTCAAACTTCAGAACACTGCTTAGTAATCTATTAATAATATATACAGCAGCAGCCAACAAATAATGACCCCAATATCTAATAGGAATGTGAGCTAGAAGTCTTAAAGCTCTGGTAACCTCAAGTAAGTGCCTATGTTTCCTCTCAGCAACTCCATTTTGGACATGATCTTTGGTGCACAATTGTAAACAATTTGTGACAACCTGAGTTTACAAACTCAGTACCATTATCAGTCCTCAACACCAATACTAATGTCAATAGCTGTGAAGCTAAATCTAATCTACATTCCACCTCTGTATGGAGAGATGGTACTGAAATGAATATCCTGTTTAGTGAGTTACCTACTTTCTTGATTTTGCTATACCTACACCAATACTAATGTCAATGTGTGTGTGTGTAATTAAGCTACCTTGGGATTCAAGGAAACAAATGTTTATTCCGTTAATAGTCAAGTTAAAAGATATATTTATGTATTATATGTCATACATATATTAACTTAAACACACTCAAATAGTGTGTAGAAATTCAACATCACATTCAAATATATATACAAATTAATCAAACAGAAACAATATTCTTCAATTAATACGTACTACTAAAAATTGCTACCTATAGTTCAATCTTCAAGGAAACTAAACTTTCCACATACAAAGCATTAGCTGTCCCACAATAAGGAACTTGTGTGAATTTAAATTCAGTATATTCATTTTTTCGCGGGTCATACTCAATAAAAGAACAATCCCTCTTTCTCCAGAGTATGTTCCCGTTCTCTTTAACAAATAATAAGATACCCACTATGGTGGTTTTAGAAAACGACATTCCAATGAGTGACTCTAAAGTAGGAAACTTGTTGATACAATTCCACCCATCTTTCTCCAGCAACCAAATCAAATTTTCCTCGCCAGCAGTTGTAAAAACACCCACGCCATCACTCAATGCATGTAATGTCGGCCTTTCCCCGCATGTTCTTGGCACTGGCGTTACAATAAACTTTTCATCTACTAGATGGAAAGATATGACTGCCCTGTTTAATGACATCATCCTGTGAATGACACCGTTTAATGAAACTTGATTATTGTCTAGGTACCTGTGAGAAGAACCAGCATCAGGAGGAAAAGTATTGTGAATTGTTCTCCAACATTGATTTTTAATAGAGTATACTTCAACAACGTTGAAGTCTTCGTTTATCAAGTAATGTGTCCATATAACCTTGTAATCTTCAGCCACAAAATCATACGCAAAACCAAATATTGGAGATGTCAATAAACAACGATTTTTATTCAGAGAATTTGGAATGAGTTTGTATTTTCCAAGTGCAGGATTGAATAATGTGATGCTATAGCCAGGATTGTATGACGTCATTAAGATCAAGCCACTACATGAAAACACTTGTAAAAAAAAATAGTTACTACAGGATTGTGGGATATTCAGATCCACAACTTTTGAATCAGCATTAATTGATGCTTCCGTTGACACAAATTCATAAGTATGTGTATGTAGAGATAGATTAAAACGAACCAAGAAAATTTTTTGACGACTAATATCAACAGATGAGTTACGTAGATGTGACTTGATGAAGTCGGCATCATCAACACAACAATGCCATGATTTGCAGCAACTTTTGAACCGTGAAAGAGATTTCACAGGAAGCTTTAACAAGATCGAGTTGACAACATTCATGTTGCTGGTAGCTAGGTTTTTTATTTTTTTAATTTAATTACGATTACGATTGCTTTATAATAATTTAAGCCTTATTTAAGGCTACTATAACTCTAATTTAAAGCAACTCTCCAAGTAGTAGAAGGTAAGTTGGACTCTACAATCAACTTTTACCCAAATTATGAGCTTGTTTACCAAAAATACATTTTATTTTCCATTCCTTGGTTCGTCAATATTATTGAAGCAAAGAACAAGTATCATCATATCATCATCATCATCAGTGGGAACAACTCAAATCATCATCATCAGTGGGAACAACTCAAGTCAAAAGTTAAATTACGATTTTACCCTCTTATAAATTAAAATATTATAATAAGTTTGATTAAAATAGTAATGACTATTGAATTTTCTTTGATTAATTCCTATAAGTGGAAAAATTTTAACTTCAAAATTCGATTACCATTTTACCCCTACTATAAGTTAAAATGTTATGAAATATTCAATTTGTCAAATATTAGAATTCTCAAAAGTTTTCTCTAATATAAATTTGTATTCATAACCGAATTTTTATACAACCTATAATTACAACATTTAATATGTATTAACGTCTCACAATTGAACTATTAATAATAATAATAATAATAATAATAATAATAATAATAATAGTAAAATATTATTTTGCACACCTTAAGTAAAAGTTAAATAAAATTTAATTAATTAATTTTTCAATTGCACAAAGTGAACGGGATTTGGAAGTGGAAAAGTGATACTTTAATGCCCAGAGTCATACATGATTGGTTGCTTTAAATTAACACATCATGCGTTACTTTACCTAACTCTTACAATTCCTATAATTTTTGTCTTTTTATTTTCTTAACTTGACTTATCAAATTCTAACACTTTTAAATTAATAACCAATCTTTGTTAATATAACAATGATTAGAATTTGAATTGTTTATTAAGTATTTAAGTGTAGGCTAATTAGTACTCTCTCTGTCCCTATTTACTTGTCCATATTTCTTCTTTTAATTGTCTCTATTTATTTGTCCATTTTGACAAATCAAGAAAGGACAAAAAAAAATTCATATTATACCCTCATTTAAACTTCTTGAAAATTTCTAAGTTTTAATTCATCCTTTTGCATGAACTTAAGAAAATGAGAAATGGAGAAACATGTAGAGTTGATACATGTTGGAATTGAATAATTGTCATATCAATTTACATGCAACATTCAATATTCATTAGATGATATATGAAGATCACTATCTCCGTAAGAAGTGCTAGCAAAAATTTGTGAGCTATGAAAAGGAGGTTTTCTTTGGAAGACTGATTTTCAAATTTTTATTAATTGATTTATTCTTATACTGTACTTTAATTATAATCGTTTATGGCTATAGATAAATGCGATGTTATTTGTGTATTTGGAGGGAGTTATAAAATGATATCTTGTAGTATGCCTTCAGGCATCATGTGATTGGTATCGAAAAAATATTTCATAATTTTTTGTATTCTATAATGATTCTTTATATATATCTTCATATTTGAATTTACTAATTCATTTTATAGAAAGAATTAGGAGTATCCGCATTATATATATATATATATATATATATATATATATATATATATATATATATATATATATATATATATATTTGAATTATCATGTAAATTTTGTGTGTACTTCATAATGAAAAATTAATAATTATAATTTAAATTACATATTAAAATATCAAAAAAAAAAAAAATAATAGAAAAAATGTTAATTCGGGATGAAAGTAGTATACTTATCAATAATATGTTCTAGATGTTATATTAATTAGAAAATAATTACAAATATTAGAGACTTAATTAATAATCTTATATAATATAAATAATATTTAAATAACTTTAAATTACATATTTGAAATGACCATCTCTTTTTAAAAAATAAAATAGAAACTTTTTAATTTGGGTGGATGTGTTAACTTGTTAATAATTTATTTTAGATGCTGTGTTACATTAGAAAATAATTAGGAATGATAAAAAATTAAATAGTAATATAATAGAAATAATATTAAAATAATCAAAAAGTAAAATAGAGAGGTGAGTATTGGTTTTCCAAATTAACCTACTATTCACCTTTATATAATTGAAGAGTAAAGCGTGATTGAAGAACATATTCTCTATTTTACTTTTCACATATAGAGACTGGAGAGTAAAAAAGAGATGAGTTGGAGATAGTCTTAGACCTTTGCCTTAGAATATTTTTCACAAGGCTCAAGTTCATTGATGAGTTCACTGACCGTGGATCCTTTCACCTTTCTTGAACCCGTTCGTAGACCATTGCCTTGGGATATTTTTCATAATGTTCCGGTTCAAGGTTGGGTTCATTGACCGCTGATCCTTTCACACACCTTCCTTGAACCTGTTTTTACAAGTCCACTTTTCACATTTTTCCATCTTGCTTTTCTCATTTCAACTTCCGATTGACTTTTACACTTTCGAGGTGTTACAGTACTCTATAAAACTCAACTCGACACCCTGACCTACCTGTAGTTAAAAATTCACAGAGCGAAAAATGTCCAACATATTTTGACAGAGATAGTAAATCTTCTTTTTCTTTCTCTTTTTATGTCTTTTGTCTTTGTCTGCACTCTTAAAGGAACTAGGAATCGAATTTATGTTACATCAAACATTGTATCTGCCAGAAAGTATGACAAAGGAAATTACTTAGAAGATGCCCACAAAGGAATAAACAAGCCACAAGTGCATTGATAATAATTGAATTTAAGTTTTAATTAAGTACCATAACATAATATATAGTATAAGAATAATTTTAGTGGTGTTTTTATTTGGAAGTTGGTGGAGACAGGAGATGCTTACCCAAATTAACCAACAATCAATATATATGTTAGCGTTTATTTTTGACCAAGTGTTGCTATTAGTAACACATTACACATATTTGAACAATTAGTATCAAATTATGCATGTAATTGGGCCAAAAGAATAACATGATAGAGAATATAGAATATATTAGACTTTAGAATAATAAAAGAAAAGGAAAACTACATAAATAGGTTATCGTAATTCAAGAAATACTTATTCTCTATTAATATGAATGCTAAAAGAAAATTTGTGATTGGCCAAAATAATAATTGCGTCTGCCGGGAGTCGAACCCGGGTCTATTGCTTGGAAGGCAATTATCCTAACCGTTGGACTACAAACGCTAAGTTGCTTTAAAATTACTCTTTAATGTACTACTACTCTTTGTCCCATTGTATGTGAGATAGTTTGACTCGACACATAGTTTAAGAAAAAAAGAAAGACTTTTAATGATCTAAAATGAATGATAGAAATTTGTGTGACTATAAATCATTTTATAAATGGTAAAATGAACATTTTAAAATTAAATTATTAATTAATATAAAAATGTCATTCTTTATAAAAGACGGACTAAAAAAGAAAGTAATTCATATAAATTGGGAGAAGTGAAATAATATTTATTCCTTTCCTAGATATTATTGCTTCTAATTGAATTATTTTTTACCTTTGGAAAAATCAAATGACCAATCTATACTACTTTGGGAAAATTTCAGAAAAATATATACTATTGCCAATTACATTGCAAAAATATACTCATAAACTAACATTACAAACTTTTAGCACAAAACATGATTCAATAAATACTACATCCGTCCACTTTTATTTATCATGTTACGCTTTTTAAAAGTCAATTTGATTAATTTTCAAAAATAAATTAGATAACATTAATTTAATATTTTAAACAAAATTTTTTAGATATTCAACAACTATGCGGAAAGTACTATGAATTACGATTCTTTGCATATTAATATAGTGAAAAAAAATATGGCAAAATGTTAATCAAATTTCTTATTATTTGACTCTAAAAATGAAAAGCATGACAATCCAGTCTATAATCATATACAAAACTTTCATATATTTTTTTACAAAACTATTTTAAACCTGATATAGAATATTACACACTTAATGTATAATATTATATAAAATTATAAGAAGTATTTATACACCCATATACAATATTACACACTATTATATTAAAAAAACTGATTTAATCTTTTTCCCTGAATCCAAAATCAGATTAATGTATAAATACTTTAAAAGCTACACCAAATCACCCAAAATTTCATATTTAGGTTCCTCAATATAACTTTCTTTTGCAACAATATGAATTAGGCTCCTAGCATACAGATGAAGAAAATGCTATTGGTAGAGTTGAAAATAACCCTAATGTACCAAAACATTTTTTCTACTATCCATATGTGAACACCATAAACAATTTCTACACACAAAATAAATAAGTTGATCATGAACAAGTGGCACTCTCATTAACTAGGACTTCCATCTTCTTTATTCACTATCTTTTTCAACAAGGCATGACAAGTGAATGTGAAGATTACTGGTAAAAAACTTCACAAGGTGTGTTTCGTTTTATTTTAATTTTCACCAACTTCAAAAATATGAAGTTATGACTTACATGAACCAATGATCTCAACATAACAAAAAAGGATATCAATATGATAAAAAATATATCATAAAATGTTAGTTAAATTTCTTATGGTTTGACTGTAAAAAAAGAAATCATAACAACTAAAAGTACAGTGGACATATGAAGCAGCATTTAATTATGGGTTGATAATGGGATAATTAGCAAACTAGTCAAAATTTCTAACATAATTATTAAAAACATCCATATTTTAAAATATATAGTAAAATTGTCAATATATCAATATTTTTAGAAAATATAATGTACCATAATATAATTATTTTTTTCCCTTTTATTTCTCAAATCAGTCCCATTTTTACCCCACTTCTTGTTGAAAAAGGAAAAAAAAAACATTACCCAATTTCACTTATTTCTAGGTTTTTACTCTAAATCCCTCTCTCTCTCTCTTTGATAGGTGACGTTTTTTTTCCCAATTATTTTTAAAAATTGGTAAAAATCTTTCAAAAGATATTCAAGTGATTTGCATCTGTTTAAACTTTTCAATATATTTGGTTATATATTGCTTAGTAATCCTCTATTTTCGATTAGGATTTTGATAAGGAAAAACTCAAAATTCCTCTCTAATGGCGAATTTAAAGAGGAGTACAAGAGGATCCATGTAATGATCGATTTTTAGTGGTTTTTTTATCTTTTGATATTTGTATCACTCAAGGACAAGTCGATAATGTAGGATTGACGGCTAGAATGACGGAAGAAAGTAGATCTAAGCATCTACATGACCCTATTCGCATACAAAAATCTTTCTCAATTGCATAATATAAACATTATCAAGAGTAGTGAGGACACAAACAATGAAAAGAAAAATAAAATGATAGGCTCTTCGTCTACCAGTGGTGAAGTCGAAAAGGCTGATAAAGATCAAATGGTGGATAAACAACTTCATGAAGATAAAATTTCTTTATGTGCATGTTCCCTTTCAAATTCAAATAATATGGGAATATAATTTGTATTTCTTTTTGTAAAATGTGTTTAATTACTTATGTTTAGATACAACTCATAACTAAATTATAGTTTATCTATGAATTTTTCATTTATTTTTATACATATATTTTGTATTCATTCTTACAGTATGACATCAAGTTTAGTAATCTTATATTCATTTTGTTTTCATACTATTAATTGGATACAATTTTTGTTGTTCATAATATCATTTCATTGGAATTCTGTGAATACAACATATTTATGTATTTCTTATATTTGTACGCCTATTAGTTTTGTATATATGTCATCAAATTGTATTCATTATCGGAAGTAGATATAAAATTAGTAGTTCATAATAGTATCTTTTGCAGTTGATTGTGTGGAATATATACAATATAATTATCAAACTATAGCTATAGAGAGTAATTAATTATTTTTAAGTGACTATATGTGAAAGTTTCCCAAGTTGTTAGGACATTTCGAAATAAAAAATGTCACCAATAAATTTGTCACAATTCACAGAGCGGGAGTCATCGATCTCTCAAATTGTTAGATCAATTAATGCACAAGCTATTATGTTGTGCTTTAATGCATGCATGATTAGCTAAAATTGAGCTCTCTGGACCTCAATCCGAGTGGGAAATTTTTTAAAAGTGTCATATAAAGAGAAATCAAAATATATAATACAATTAAATTCTAAGACTGTTTATGCAACATTGCAAATTGAGCATTTTACGTTGGTTGTTTGGCTTTAACTTGATACAATATTTAAAAAAGGAAACAAAAAGAACTTTTAAATCTTGTGGCTTTAAATTGAAATATAAAAAATATATAAAAATTATATTTTTTATTTTTATAGCCGATCTTAAACATTTCATGTAGAATATGTTAACGAGTTGTCAAAAAAAAGATACAATTTCTTTTACAATGAACTAATAACTAAAATAAATAAATTGAAGCGGAAAATATTCTTTTGGAATCTTTTACCTTATCAAACCTTCAAGAAATGAAAGACAAATAGATTAATTTAAATAAAAATAATACCCCATACACATTTAAGATGACATATATCAAGTTATAAACATATTCTTTAAAAATAAATTATTTAGCAGATTATTATCGAGTTATAGCATATCAATTAAAAATATATTAATTAAAAATAAATTATAAGTAATTATTTAAATAATAATAATTAATATGTTTAAATATTTACTTTTATTTTTTCAGTTACATTTTTTAAACCAAACTCTTTAAATTTTTACTGATTAATTATACAGTTACCTTTTATTTTTAAAATAAATAATAAATTATTATTAATTAAATTTCATATTATATAGCTACCTTTTTTGAAACAAAAACTAAATAATAGGGATTTGATTTTAATTAAATTTCTACTTTACCGTTGCCCAATAACTATCCACCCCCATCTCACCCAATACACGACATCTTCCCCAATACACGCCATCTTTCCCAACACGCCTAAATCTTCATCTCCCCCAAATCCCTTGACTGATCACCATTGCTATTACCCTTCATACATCAATCCTCAAATACGCCTCACTCATCATCTCTTCCATCATGCCTGATCTCACTCAATAAAAGTCCAAATTATTAAAAAAAAAAAAAATCAATTCAAATTAAAAATTAAAAAAACTAAAAAAAATTGGTTTATTTTTTGAAAGAAAAACTATTTTTTCTTAATTAGTTTCGTCAGTTGTCATTGTTTTTTTTAAAAAAGTTACCCTATTTTAATTTGTTAATATTATTCTATTTTAATTAGTTTCCTATATTTTAGGCGTTACTATAACTATTTCCGTAAATTAAAATTTTAAAAGTAAAAATATTAACATGTCTTGGTTTTTCTTTTTGTTTGCAAATCTATTTCTTTGTAATTTTTACTTTTAAAAAAATACCATTTTTTAAAAACATATGGAGTTTGTTATTTTGCTTTTCAAAGTAACTATTTTGTTTTTTAAAATATTATTTATATAATATAACTACAAATAATTTATTTTAGTTATATAGAAAATTGAAAATCTGATGTTGATTTGGATTTTAAATAAGTACAATATTAATAAAATAGAGAGTAAAAAGAAAAAAAATATATTCATGTTTTAGTTGCAATAAATAAGCATTATTTTTTTCTGTATAGTATAAAATGTGACGTTAAAACTGTTTTAAATTAACAATGGATAATTTTTAATTATTTAATTATTGATTATTGATTATTCATTGTTTAAAATTTTGAAAATTTGTTGTGTTGACATAACTAATTTTTTGTTCTCCTTTTATATATAGATAGATTATTATTATTATTATTATTATTATTATTATTATTATTATTGTTATTGTTATTGTTATTGTTATTGTTATTATTATTATTATACTATAAATAAGGAGGTTTGAGAAGACACAAACTCAACTGCAAAAATCAACTGGAAAAGCGACGGCTAGTTTCGTTAAATCGAAGATGGAAAAAAATAAAAATAAAGAGGCAAAGGAAAGAGGGAAGAAGAGGAAAGGAAAAGAAAAATATCATATATTTTTTGATACACATATATTATCACCTTTGTATAAATATGTATCAACTATGTATGCATATTGTTTGAAATATATTGCAACTTTGTATGAAATAATTTAACAATTCATTCATGTACCAAAACTTGTTGAAAATATTTTATCATTATGTATGAAACTTTGTATGAAATATGAATAATAATTGTATACATTAGTTAACACTTTTACTATCTCATATTTCGAGCATGATAAATATCATATATTTTTGATACACATATATTATCACCTTTATATAAATATGTATCAACTATGTATGCATATTGTTTGAACTATATTGCAACTTTGTATCAAATAATTTAACAATACATTCATGTACCAAAATTTGTGAAAATATTTTATCATTATGTATGAAACTTGTATGAATTACGTATACCATAATTAATAGATGTTAATTAATGTATGCTTTATTTTATTTTATTTTTGTATAAATTTTGTATGAAATTTGTCTTTCATTAGTATTCATGTATGCACCAGGGGCGAATTTACCTTCAACCAAGGGGGTTCATCCGAACCCTCATCGTCGAAAAATTACACTATATATACACGATTAAATTTTAAATATATGTGTATACATATAACATTGAACCCCCTAAACATACACCAAAGTCATAGCTCAGTGGTGTTGGGGGTTCAAGAATCTGCGCTGAAGCACGCAAGATCGCGAGTTCGAATCCAGATGGAAATAATTTTTTATCAGCTTACATTTTAGGCGTTTTAATTGTTTTTTTAAATAATAATGGAGTCAGAAATTGCTTTTTAAAAATAATAATAGAATCAGAAAACGATTTTAGTTCCAAAAAATTAAAACCATGATAGAAAATTTAGGATTTATTAGTTTAATTCCTAATACAAAGTTAAATATTAAAAACCCTTTTCTTCTTTTAGGATTTTTCCACGTTTTATTTTTCATCGTCTCTTCTTCCTTGCCGTTGCCCGTTGGCGATGGCTGCTACTTGTTGCTTTTGTAGGATCGATTGTTATTGAAAACTTGATCTATTTATGTTTTTAGATATATTAATTTTCTTATTCGACCCATTTATATCCGATTCGACCCATTTATTTGTGGATATTATTTATGTGATTAATATATTTTTTTTGAACCCCCTTGATGAAAATTCTCCCTCCGCCAGTGGTATGCACTATGTACTATGTATGGAATTTGAATAATGATTGTATACGTTAGTTCACATTTATAAATAGTGTGTTTCACTGTTAATGATACCAAAATGCAATACATACATAAAAAATTGTGTCTAACAGTCAAAACAACATAAACACAAGAAATCATTTTTGAAGCATTGGATAATTTGAACTTGTCTTTCTGTTGTGTCCAACTTGACGGCATCTACTGCAAGTGATTTTTGACCTTTTGAATTTCACGTCAGCAAACCCCTTCCATTCATTCAAGTTTTTGTCTTCCCGCTGTTCTCTTGGACCGGGTGACATCATTTTAGACTATGAAATATAACTTGGTATATCCCATGTACTCTCGCATGGGATAGGTTCAACAGGGATGACATATGCATCTTTGAAATTCTTCAGGCTATAAAAAGCAGAACAGAAATCTGCTTCATACAACTTTCTGTATCTAAGAACTGCGATTACATGATCACATGGGATTTCATAATGTTGAAATCTCCTTCCATCTGAAAATTGACATATTTACCTGTTTCACAACATTAGAATAAAAATTAATACAACATAATACATATTAATTGCAAAATAATTTATACACCATTCATACAAACTTATTATACCTTTCAAAAAACTATACCATACCGAAATTACTTTGAAAAGCTAAAAACATAAATTCATACCCATTTCATACACCATGAATATACATTTCATCATCACATGCCATATCTATATTTTTTCACAAACAGAATATCTACAAAAAATAAATACAAATTTCATACACATATTGGAAATATTTCATACAGAATTTACCTTCGTTTACCAAACAGTAACACATATTCAAAATATACTAAATACTAACATAATACATAATTCATTCACAAACAGAATATCTACAAAAAAATAAATACAAATTTCATACACATATTGGAAACATTTCATACAGAATTTACCTTCGTTTACCAAACAGTAACATATATTCAAAATATACTAAATACTAACATGATACATAATTCACATACAATTCATACAAAATTATTAAAAAAAAATACATCATGTCACATACAAAAATTGGTATTCACAACAAACTTCGTACTTCAAAAACATAACAAGTCGGAATCTTCAATTTTATTATAACTTAAACATCTATATAGTTACGTGCTTTTTTTGAAATATGATTTATACTAAAACACTGTTTCATACAAAACACACAATATTATATATATTGATTAAAAATAACCAAACACAAACCAACAAAATGTAACAAATACCAACTTGATGAATTTCACCTTCCACCATGTTTAATTAATATAGATAAAATGTTGTCCATCACAGCAAATCACATTTTTTCAACAACAAAATATATTCAATCAATAAAATAATGAAATGAAATCTGCTGAAAAAATTGAGAGAAAAGATTTACAATGATATCAATTTGTTAGAGCGTTTTAAGGAAATAAATCACAACTTAATTTTAATTTTCAACTAAATTGAGTGTTTTAAGGTAACTAAATATAATCAGATTTTTTTTAAATTTCATAAAAAAAATGTTATTTTCCATTTCAAAATTGGTCTTTTTTTTTTATTAATTATTAAAAATTTAAATTTTATTTTTAATAATATGCTATAACTTGCTATATTAAATGTTATACATTGAAAGACAAACTCTAATTCTATAGATTGAGGATATTATTATAAAATATGCTATATACCTAATTTTTACTTAATTTAAGTCAACAGTGTTGTGCTTAAGAAATAACAATATTGGACCTTATTACTTCAAGAGTTTATCAAGCTCTAAGGAATTAAGACCCTTAATAATCAAGTAAGTAAATTAACTCCATAACTTCCCCTTTTTGAAAAAATTAGCAAACTAATCAAAATCAATAACTTAATGGAATAATTAACAAACTAGTCAAAATTTCTAACATAATTATTAAAAACATCCATATTTTAAAATATATAGTAAAAATGTCAATATATCAATAGTTTTAGAAAATATAATGTATCATAATATAATTATATTTCTTTCCTTTTCTTTCTCAAATCAGTCCCATTTTTACCCCACTTCTTGTTGAAAAAGGAAAAAAAAACATACCCAATTTCACTTATTTCTAGGTTTTTACTCTAAATCCTTCTTCTCTCTCTCTTTGATAGGTGACGTTTTTTTTTTCCAATTATTTTCAAAAATTGGTAAAAATCTTCCAAAAGATATTCAAGTGATTTGCATCTGTTTAAACTTTTCAATATATTTGGTTATATATTGCTTAGTAATCCTCTATTTTCGAATAGGATTTTGATAAGAAAAAACTCAAAATTCCTCTCTAATGACGGATTCAAAGAGGATTACAAGAGGATCCATGTAATGATCGATTTTTAGTGTTTTTTTTATATTTTGACATTTGTATCACTCAAGGACAAGTCGATAATGTAGGATTGACGGCTAGAATGACGGAAGAAAGTAGATCTAAGCATCTACATGACCCTATTCGCATACAAAATCTTTCTCAATTACATAATATAAACATTATCAAGAATAAGGACACAAACAATGAAAAGAAAAACAAAACGATAGGTTCTTCGTCTACCAGTGGGGAAGTCGAAAAGGCTGATAAAGATCAAATGGTGGATAAACAACTTCATGAAGATAAAATTTCTTTATGTGCATGTTCCCTTTCAAATTCAAATAATATGGGAATATAATTTGTATTTCTTTTTGTAAAATGTGTTTACTTATGTTTAGATACAACTCATAACTAAATTATAGTTTATCTATGAATTTTTCATTTATTTTTATACATATATTTTGTATTCATTCTTACAGTATGACATCAAGTTTAGTAATCTTATATTCATTTTGTTTTCATACTACTAATTGGATACAATTTTTGTAGTTCATAATATCATTTTATTGGAATTCTGTGAATACAACATATTTATGTATTTCTTATATTTGTACATCTATTAATTTTGTATATATGTCGTCAAATTGTATTCATTATCGGAAGTAGATACAAAATTAGTAGTTCATAATAGTATCTTTTGTAGTTGATTGTGTGGAATATATACAATATAATTTTTGTTTAGATACAACTTTGTTGTACATAATATTATTTTGTGGATATTATGCATAATATAACATGTTTTTTGTTATATTACTTCTTATTTTGTATTTATTCTATCTGTATGCCTACTAATTTTGTATTTTTATCATCAAATTGTATTCAACCTCGACAATGGATACAAAGTTAGTAGTTCATAATAGTATCTTTGTAGCTAATTAACTGGAATAATACATAATTTTTATTTTGTATTTCATTTTTATTTGCATTCATTTTAATTGTATACCATCAAGAGTTTTGTATTTTTGTCCTTAAAATGTATCTCAATATCTCTCTATATATTTAAATCGCGATTTATCCCTTGATTCTTCTCTCGTTTCTGTGATTTAGTAGCGTATTTGTCGAACATATATATGATGTCATGGACATATATTTGATTGCGCCAAAAATGTTAGGCAACACTTTGCTACGAGAAAGATAATATTCGATTTCTTGATCTCTTTCTTTCTTTATACCTATAGTATTTTTTTGTCAAATAGTATAGTTGAGGAACAATTTTTCTTGCTGTTTTTTACTTCCTCCTCTATATACTATACTAGTTTTACGAAATTAGTTTGTCATCATTAATAAATATAGAGGCTAACCTAAAGTTCTAAAACTTAACTTATGCCTTGGACTTAACAAGTTCACACACTCAAGTTATGCTACAAATCATAAGTTTAGTTTTAGCAAATCATGCCTTACGAACATAGCTTCTAAGTAAGAATCAGGTTCCTTAATAGTAGAGGTGGCTGCAATATAACATTGATAAGTAGGGGAAAGGTGATCATAGCTTATGTAATTTCCCAAAGGATACAGGACATCTTTGTTAACAGTCAAAGATACAAAATCCTTCATCCAAGTTGGTTTGAGCTTCTGTCTGGTAGACCTCCTATGAGTAGTAAGAGTTGCAGGCTCTTGAGTAACCTCATTGTCTAACACATTTATGTCTGATGAAATAACTTCAGCAGTTGGAGAACATGACTGATCTACACCATCGAAAGGAGTCACAGTATGAGTCTCATGAGACACATTAGCAGGAGAACACCTGGGAACCACAGGACTTGTATATTGAAAATCAGAACTTAACACATCTGATACTTGCATAGGATCCACAAATACTCTTTCCTGTATTGAATGATCTATCTTTGCAAAAGGGAATAAGTCTTCTCTAAACACCACATCCCTACTTGTAAAGAAGGATTTATCAGTTAGATCAAGAAGTATATACCCCTTTTGTAATTCTGAATAACCCATGAGTACTGCTGGTCTTGATCTAGGCATCAACTTAGTAAGAAGCTTAGCAAAACACAAACACCCTAGAGTTTTGATATGAGACACTGATGGTTTACTACCATACAACCTTTCATAAGGAGTGTCAAACTTCAGAACACTGCTTGGTAATCTATTAATAATATATACAGCAGCAGCCAACAAATAATGACCCCAATATCTAATAGGAATGTGAGCTAGAAGTCTTAAAGCTATGGTAACCTCAAGTAAGTGCCTATGTTTCCTCTCAGCAACTCCATTTTGGACATGATCTTTGGTGCACAATTGTAAACAATTTGTGACAACCTGAGTTTACAAACTCAGTACCATTATCAGTCCTCAACACCAATACTAATGTCAATAGCTGTGAAGCTAAATCTAATCTACATTCCACCTCTGTATGGAGAGATGGTACTGAAATGAATATCCTGTTTAGTGAGTTACCTACTTTCTTGATTTTGCTATACCTACACCAATACTAATGTCAATGTGTGTGTGTGTAATTAAGCTACCTTGGGATTCAAGGAAACAAATGTTTATTCTGTTAATAGTCAAGTTAAAAGATATATTTATGTATTATATGTCATACATATATTAACTTAAACACACTCAAATAGTGTGTAGAAATTCAACATCACATTCAAATATATATACAAATTAATCAAACAGAAACAATATTCATTTTTAAATATTCATTTTTAAAAATTAAGTAAATATATATAAATAGCAAGGTGGAGTATTCATTTTTCGTCTTCTACAATATCATCTACAACATCACAACTTGTTATAATCTTCTGGTTCCTCTCTTGATGTAATACACATAAGAGATATGCGAGCTTTTCGTAATTTCCCTTTGTACCCATCCGATCTTTGTAACAACAGTTGAAGAATAGGTGTTCAATGTTGTCACTTTCAACATCACACACTTCTCCAAAACAAGACACTCAAATAGTGGATTCTAAGCTGGAAGAAATTAGTTTTATAATGATCACCATTCATCGTGTTACGGTGCAAAATTAGTAGTGACTTTGTTGTGTAGAATTTCATAGTCTGCAATAGAAATACTTAAAGATAACAAACTTAAATAATGAACAAACGCTTTACAGGAACTCTTCCCAATCTTTATTAATCTTAAAATCAATACAAGGAAAAAGGCTTCACGAATTTTTCTAAGGCCAGAATCAATTTCCTCAGCCTTCAACGAAATTTCCACCCATATAAATTTTTTGTTACATGTGACAGTTACATGCGGCAGTTACAAGCGACACCTGTCCAACACTTGTCATCACAGGATTTAAACTAAGCTTCCAAGAACTATATTTCTAACAGATAAAATCTAATATCGAATTACATTCTTATCTAAACGAAATAACAATATTCTAACACTTAGAATATTTCAGCCTATATTCCAACACTTAGAATACCTAAGAATATTTCAGCAATCCATGTGAATGCCTTTTGTCCCACAGACTTGCCTTGTCCTTCTGCCTAACACAGAATTGTCATACTTGTATCCCTGAAATACTCTTATCTGTGCACAAGAAACCCCACCATTCTACTATGTGAAAAGTATTATAATCTCCCATAGCAACTGTTGATTGTTATGTATACTCCTTAATTGTTCCCACAAACTTGTTCTAACTGCTACAGTGTGTAGAGCATAAATAGCTGTGAAGCTAAATCTAATCTACATTCCACCTCTGTTGCTCACAAGGCCGGCTCTTGCTTATGAATTTCTAGGCCATTGCCTTAGGCCCCTAATTTTGGGGGCCTCAAATTTCTAAAAAAATAAAAAATTATAGTTAATTTTTTCATGAATTTTTTCATGAAAAAGATATATTCTATATATATATATATATATATATTCTTCGCTATTACTCACATTATTTATCTTTTTTTAATCCTTCTGCTCTTTATTTCTTCAAATCTTTGATAATTAGAGTAATATTCTGTCAAAAATATGAAATCAATAGCCGAAAAGTGTTGAACAAAGTAAATTACAAATATTTTTTTTATTTCTTCATAACTTTTAATACTTAAGTTGGATACACCAAGTTATCAACTTCTTGAATCAGATTCTATGATTCTAACTCTTATCTTTATTTAATATTTATCAACTTATTACTTGTAGAACTATATTATGATTCATATAATAATTGTCTCAAATAATGTTTTTCGATGTTGAATCGATAAAGTCTTGCTTAAAAATAATAATTAAAAAATGTACTTGAAAAAATCATTTATAAAAAAGATATTAAGAAATAATTTACATCTAAAAATTTAGAAAAATAAATAAATACAGATAAAATTTATTTAAATTTTAGGCCTCTGATTAAAATTTTTGCTTTAGGCCTCCGATTATATTGAGCCGCCCCTGGTTGCTCAGATTGCATCTAATCGAGGATCCCATAATATCCAGATTCTTCCCTTACTACTAGCAGATAGATATTTTGTTATATATACTTTATGTTCAACTCATCAAAACTGCTACAGCGTTAAGTCTAACAATAATGAATATATAATGCAACGATTGGAAATTTGATAGTCTAATTCCAAAGGGATGAGCTAGGTACATCTTGGGATAATAGTGGTGTCTTACATGACTATTCTACAAATGCTTATTCCGTTAATAGTCAAAGTTAAAAGGTTTATTTATGTATTATATGTCATACATATATTAACTTAAACACACTCAAATAGTGTGTAGAAATTCAACATCACATTCAAATATATATACAAATTAATCAAACAGAAACAATATTCTTCAATTAATAAGTACTACTAAAAATTGCTACCTATAGTTCAATCTTCAAGGAAACTAAACTTTCCACATACAAAGCATTAGCTGTCCCACAATAAGGAACTTGTGTGAATTTAAATTCAGTATATTCATTTTTTCGCGGGTCATACTCAATAAAAGAACAATCCCTCTTTCTCCAGAGTATGTTCCCGTTCTCTTTAACAAATAATAAGATACCCACTATGGTGGTTTTAGAAAACGACATTCCAATGAGTGACTCTAAAGTAGGAAACTTGTTGATACAATTCCACCCATCTTTCTCCAGCAACCAAATCAAATTTTCCTCGCCAGCAGTTGTAAAAACACCCACGCCATCACTCAATGCATGTAATGTCGGCCTTTCCCCGCATGTTCTTGGCACTGGCGTTACAATAAACTTTTCATCTACTAGATGGAAAGATATGACTGCCCTGTTTAATGACATCATCCTGTGAATGACACCGTTTAATGAAACTTGATTATTGTCTAGGTACCTGTGAGAAGAACCAGCATCAGGAGGAAAAGTATTGTGAATTGTTCTCCAACATTGATTTTTAATAGAGTATACTTCAACAACGTTGAAGTCTTCGTTTATCAAGTAATGTGTCCATATAACCTTGTAATCTTCAGCCACAAAATCATACGCAAAACCAAATATTGGAGATGTCAATAAACAACGATTTTTATTCAGAGAATTTGGAATGAGTTTGTATTTTCCAAGTGCAGGATTGAATAATGTGATGCTATAGCCAGGATTGTATGACGTCATTAAGATCAAGCCACTACATGAAAACACTTGTAAAAAAAAATAGTTACTACAGGATTGTGGGATATTCAGATCCACAACTTTTGAATCAGCATTAATTGATGCTTCCGTTGACACAAATTCATATGTATGTGTATGTAGAGATAGATTAAAACGAACCAAGAAAATTTTTTGACGACTAATATCAACAGATGAGTTACGTAGATGTGACTTGATGAAGTCGGCATCATCAACACAACAATGCCATGATTTGCAGCAACTTTTGAACCGTGAAAGAGATTTCACAGGAAGCTTTAACAAGATCGAGTTGACAACATCCATGTTGCTGGTAGCTAGGTTTTTTATTTTTTTAATTTAATTACGATTACGATTGCTTTATAATAATTTAAGCCTTATTTAAGGCTACTATAACTCTAATTTAAAGCAACTCTCCAAGTAGTAGAAGGTAAGTTGGACTCTACCATCAACTTGTACCCAAATTATGAGCTTGTTTACCAAAAATACATTTTATTTTCCATTCCTTCGTTCGTCAATATTATTGAAGCAAAGAACAAGTATCATCATATCATCATCATCATCATCATAACAACTCAAATCATCATCATCATCAGTGGGAACAACTCAAGTCAAAAGTTGAATTACGATTTTACCCTCTTATAAATTAAAATATTATAATAAGTTTGATTAAAATAGTAATGACTATTGAATTTTCTTTGATTAATTCCTATAAGTGGAAAAATTTTAACTTCAAAATTCGATTACCATTTTATCCCTACTATAAGTTAAAATGTTATGAAATATTCAATTTGTCAAATATTAGAATTCTCAAAAGTTTTCTCTAATATAAATTTGTATTCATAACCGAATTTTTATACAACCTATAATTACAACATTTAATATGTATTAACGTCTCACAATTGAACTATTAATAATAATAATAATAATAATAATAATAGTAAAATATTATTTTGCACACCTTAAGTAAAAGTTAAATAAAATTTAATTAATTAATTTTTTCAATTACACAAAGTGAACGAGATTTGGAAGTGGAAAAGTGATACTTTAATGCCCAGAGTCATACATGATTGGTTGCTTTAAATTAACACATCAGGCATTACTTTACCTAACTCTTACAATTCCTATAATTTTTGTCTTTTTATTTTCTTAACTTGACTTATCAAATTCTAACACTTTTAAATTAGTAACCAATCTTTGTTAATATAACAATGATTAGAATTTGAATAGTTTATTAAGTATTTAAGTGTAGGTTAATTAGTACTCTCTCTGTCCCTATTTAGGCTAATTAGTACTCTCTCTGTCCCTATTTACTTGTCCATATTTCTTCTTTTAGATGTCTCTATTTATTTGTCCATTTTGACAAATCAAGAAAGGACAAAAAAAATTCATATTATACCCTCATTTAAACTTCTTGAAAATTTCTAAGTTTTAATTCATCCTTTTGCATGAACTTAAGAAAATGAGAAATGGAGAAACATGTAGAGTTGATACATGTTGGAATTGAATAATTGTCATATCAATTTACATGCAACATTCAATATTCATTAGATGATATATGAAGATCACTATCTCCGTAAGAAGTGCTAGCAAAAATTTGTGAGCTATGAAAAGGAGGTTTTCTTTGGAAGACTGATTTTCAAATTTTTATTAATTGATTTATTCTTATACTGTACTTTAATTATAATCGTTTATGGCTATAGATAAATGCGATGTTATTTGTGTATTTGGAGGGAGTTATAAAATGATATCTTGTAGTATGCCTTCAGGCATCATGTGATTGGTATTGAAAAAAATATTTCATAATTTTTTGTATTCTATAATGATTCTTTATATATATCTTCATATTTGAATTTACTAATTCATTTTATAGAAAGAATTAGGAGTATCCGCATCATATATATATATATATATATATATATATATATATATATATATATATATATATATATATTTGAATTATCATGTAAATTTTGTGTGTACTTCATAATGAAAAATTAATAATTATAATTTAAATTACATATTAAAATGTCAAAAAAAAAATAATAATAATAGAAAAAATATTAATTCGGGATGAAAGTAGTATACTTATCAATAATATGTTCTAGATGTTATATTAATTATAAAATAATTATAAATATTAGAGACTTAATTAATAATCTTATATAATATAAATAATATTAAAATAACTTTAAATTACATATTTGAAATGACCATCTCCTTTTAAAAAATAAAATAGAAACTTTTTAATTTGGGTGGATGTGTTAACTTGTTAATAATTTATTTTAGATGCTGTGTTACATTAGAAAATAATTAGGAATGATAAAAAATTAAATAGTAATATAATAGAAATAATATTAAAATAATCAAAAAGTAAAATAGAGAGGTGAGTAGTAGTTTTCCAAATTAACCTACTATTCACCTTTATATAATTGAAGAGTAAAGCGTGATTGAAGAACATATTCTCTATTTTACTTTTCACATATAGAGACTGGAGAGTAAAAAAGAGATGAGTTGGAGATAGTCTTAGACCTTTGCCTTAGAATATTTTTCACAAGGCTCAAGTTCATTGATGAGTTCACTGACCGTGGATCCTTTCACCTTTCTTGAACCCGTTCGTAGACCATTGCCTTGGGATATTTTTCATAATGTTCCGGTTCAAGGTTGGGTTCACTGACCGCTGATCCTTTCACACACCTTCCTTGAACCTGTTTTTACAAGTCCACTTTTCACATTTTTCCATCTTGCTTTTCTCATTCCAACTTCCGATTGACTTTTACACTTCCGAGGTGTTACAGTACTCTATAAAACTCAACTCGACATCCTGACCTACTTGTAGTTAAAAATTCACAGAGCGAAAAATGTCCAACATATTTTGACAGAGGTAGTAAGTCTTCTTTTTCTTTCTCTTTTTGTGTCTTTTGTCTTTGTCTGCACTCTTAAAGGAACTAGGAATCGAATTTACGTTACATCAAACATTGTATCTGCCAGAAAGTATGACAAAGGAAATTACTTAGAAGATGCCCACAAATGAATAAACAAGCCACAAGTGCATTGATAATAATTGAATTTAAGTTTTAATTAAGTACCATAACATAATATATAGTATAAGAATAATTTTAGTGGTGTTTTTATTTGGAAGTTGGTGGAGACAGGAGATGCTTACCCAAATTAACCAACAATCAATATATATGTTAGCGTTTGTTTTTGACCAAGTGTTGCTATTAGTAACACATTACACATATTTGAACAATTAGTATCAAATTATGCATGTAATTGGGCCAAAAGAATAACATGATAGAGAATATAGAATATATTAGACTTTAGAATAATAAAAGAAAAGGAAAACTACATAAATAGGTTATCGTAATTCAAGAAATACTTATTCTCTATTAATATGAATGATAAAAGAAAATTTGTGATTGGCCAAAATAATAATTGCGTCTGCCGGTAGTCGACCCCGGGTCTATTGCTTGGAAGGCAATTATCCTAACCGTTGGACTACAAACGCTAAGTTGCTTCAAAATTACTCTTTAACATACTACTTCCTTCATCCCATTGTATGTGAGATAGTTTGACTCGACACATAATTTAAGAAAAAAAGAAAGACTTTTAATGATCTAAAATGAATAATAGAAATTTGTGTGACTATAAATCATTTTATAAATGGTAAAATGAACATTTTAAAATTAAATTATTAATTAATAAAAAATGTCATTCTTTTTAAAAGACGGACTAAAAAAGAAAGTAATTCATATAAATTAGGACAAGTGAAATAATATTTATTCCTTTCCTAGATATTATTGCTTCTAATTGAATCATTTTTTACCTTTGGAAAAATCAAATGAAAACCAATCTATACTACTTTGGGAAAATTTCAGAAAAATATATACTATTGCCAATTACATTGCAAAAATATATTCATAAACTAACATTACAAACTTTTAGCACAAAACATGATTCAATAAATACTATATCCGTCCACTTTTAATTGTCATGTCACGCTTTTTGAAAGTCAATTTGACCAATTTTTAAAAATAAATTAGATAACATTAATTTGATATTTTAAACAAAAGATTTAGATATTCAACAACTATGCGGAAAGTACTATGAATTACGATTCTTTGCATATTAATATAGTGAAAAAAAATATAGTAAAATATTAATCAAATTTCTTATTGTTTAACTCTAAAAATGAAAAGCATGACAATCCAGTCTATAATCATAGACAAAACTTTCATATATTTTTTACAAAAATATTTTAAACCTGGTAGAGAATATTAGAGGATAACTTCCCTTTTTTGAAAAAATTAACAAACTAGTCAAAATCAATAATTTAATGGGATAATTAGCAAACTAGTTAAAATCTCTAACATAATTATTAAAAACATTCATATTTTAAAATATATAATAAAAATATCAATATATCAATATTTTTAGAAAATATAATGTATCATAATACAATTATTTGTTTTTCTTTTATTTCTCAAATCAGTCCCATTTTTACCCTACTTCTTGTTGAAAAAGGAAAAAAAAATATTGCCCAATTTCACTTATTTCTAGGTTTTTACTCTAAATCCCTCTTCTCTCTCTCTCTTTGATAGGTGACGTTTTTTTTTTTCCAATTATTTGTAAAAATTGGTAAAAATCTTCCAAAAGATATTCAAGTGATTTGCATCTGTTTAAACTTTTCAATATATTTGGTTATATATTGCTTAGTAATCCTCTATTTTCGATTAGGATTTTGATAAGGAAAAACTCAAAATTCCTCTCTAATGGTGGATTCAAAGAGGACTACAAGAGGAGCCATGTAATGAACGATTTTTAGTGGTTTTTTTATCTTTTGATATTTGTATTACTCAAGGACAAGTCGATAATGTAGGATTGACGGCTAGAATGACGGAAGAAAGTAGATCTAAGCATCTACATGACCCTATTCACATACAAAATCTTTCTCAATTACATAATATAAACATTATCAAGAGTAAGGACACAAACAATGAAAAGAAAAATAAAACGATAGGCTTTTCATCTACCAATGGTGAAGTCGAAAAGGCTGATAAAGATCAAATGGTGGATAAACAACTTCATGAAGATAAAATTTCTTTATGTGCATGTTCCCTTTAAAATTCAAATAATATGGGAATATAATTTGTATTGCTTTTTGTAAAATGTGTTTACTTATGTTTAGATACAACACATAACTAAATTATAGTTTATCTATGAATTTTTCATTTATTTTATACATATATTTTGTATTCATTCTTACAGTATGAGATCAAGTTTAGTAATCTTATATTCATTTTGTTTTCATACTATTAATTGGATACAATTTTTGTAGTTCATAATATCATTTTATTGGAATTCTGTAAATACAACATATTTATGTATTTCTTATATTTGTACGCCTATTAGTTTTGTATATATGTCATCAAATTGTATTCATTATCGAAAGTAGATACAAAATTAGTAGTTCATAATAGTATCTTTTGCAGTTGATTGTGTGGAATATATACAATATAATTATCAAACTATAGCTGTAGAGAGTAATTAATTATTTTAAGTGACCATATGTGAAAGTTTCCCAAGTTTTTAGGACATTTCGAAATAAAAAATGTCTACAATAAATTATCACAATTCACAGAGCGGGAGTCATCGTTCTCTCAAATTGTTAGATCAATTAATGCACAAGCTATTATGTTGTGGTTTAATGCATGATTAGCTAAAATTGAGCTCTCTGGACCTCAATCTGAGTGGGAAAAATTTTAAAAAGTGTCATATAAAGAGAAATCAAAATATATAATACAATTAGATTCTATATATACAATTAGATTCTAAGACTGTTTATGCAACATTGCAAATTGAGCATTTTACGTTGGTTGTTTGGCTTTAATTTGATACAATATTTAAAAAAAAGAAACAAAAAGAACTTTTGAATCTTGTGGTCTTAAATTAAAAATATATAAAAATTATGTTTTTTATTTCTATAGCCGATCTTAAACATTTCATGTAGAATATTAAAGTTAACGAGTTGTCAAAAAAAAAAAAGATACAATTTCTTTTACAATGAACTAATAACTAAAATAAATAAATTGAAGCGAAAAAAATTCTTTTGGAATCTTTTACCGTATCAAACCTTCAAGAAATGAAAGACAAATAGATTACTTTAAATAAAAATAACACCCCATACACATTTAAGATGATATATATCAAGTTATAAAAATACTCTTTAAAAATAAACTACTTATAGCAGATTATTATCGATTTATAGCATATCAATTAAAAATATATTAATTAAAAATAAATTATAAGTAATTATTTAAATAATAATAATTAATATGTTTAAATATTTACTTTTATTTGTTCAGTTACCTTTTTTAAATCAAACTCTTTAAATTTTTACTAATTAATTATACAGTTACCTTTTACAGTTTTAAAAATAAATAATAAATTATTATTAATTAAATTTCACATTATATAGTTACCTTTTTTTGAAACAAAAACTAAATAATAGGGATTTGATTTTAATTAAATCCCTACTTTACCGTTGCCCAATAACTATCCACCCCCATCTCACCCAATACACGCCATCTTTCCAATACACGCCATCTTCCCCAACACACCTAAATCTTCATCTCCCCTAAATCCCCTGACTGATCACCATTGTTATTACCCTTCATACATCAATCCTCAAACACGCCTCACTCATCATCTCTTCCATCACGCCTGGTCTCACTCAATAAAAGCCCAAATTATTTATAAAAAAAAAATAGATCAATTCAAATTAAAAATTTAAAAACTAAAATAAATTGGTTTATTTTTTGAAAGAAAAACTATTTTTTCTTAATTAGTTTCGTCAGTTATCATTGTTTTTTTTAAAAAAAGTTACCTTATTTTAATTTGTTAAAAAATTATTCTATTTTAATTAGTTACCTATATTTTAGGCGTTACTATAACTATTTCCGTAAATCAAAATTTAAAAAGTAAAAACATTAACATGTCTTTGTTTTTCTTTTATTTTTTTGCAAATCTATTTCTTTGTAATTTTTACTTTTAAAAAAATACCGTTTTTTAAAAACATATGGAGTTTGTTATTTTGCTTTTCAAAATAACTGTTTTGTTTTTTAAAATATTATTTATATAATATAACTACAAATAATTTATTTTAGTTATATAGAAAATTAAAAATCTGATGTTGATTTGGATTTTAAATAAGTACAATATTAATAAAATAGAGAGTAAAAAGAAAAAAATATATATTTATGTTTTAGTTGCAATAAATAAGGATTATTTTTTGTGTATAGTATAAAATGTGATGTTAAAACTGTTTTAAATTAACAATGGATAATTTTTAATTATTTAATTATTGATTATTGATTATTCATTATTTAAAATTTTGAAAATTTGTTGTGTTGACATAACTAATTTTTTATTCTCCTTTTATATATAGATAGAAGATTATTATTATTATTATTATTATTATTATTATTATTATTATTATTATTATTATTATTATTATTATTATTATTATTATTATAAGGAGGCTTGAGAAGACACAAACTCAACCGCAAAAATCAACTGGAAAGAGACAGTTAGTTCCGTTAAATCGAAGATGGAAAAAAATAAAAACAAAGAGGCAAAGGAAAGAGGGAAGAAGAGGAAAGGAAAAGAAAAATATCATATATTTTTTGATACACATATATTATCACTTTTGTATAAATATGTATCAACTATGTATGCATATTGTTTGAAATATATTGCAACTTTGTATGAAATAATTTAACAATTCATTCATGTACCAAAACTTGTTGAAAATATTGTATCATTATGTATGAAACTTTGTATGAAATGTGAATAATAATTGTATACATTAGTTCACACTTTTACTATCTCATATTTCGAGTATGATAAATATCATATATTTTTTGATACACATATATTATCACCTTTGTATAAATATGTATCAACTATGTATGCATATTGTTTGAACTATATTGCAATTTTGTATGAAATAATTTAACAATACATTCATGTACCAAAATTTGTTGAAAATATTTTATCATTATGTATGAAACTTGTATGAATTACGCATACCATAAATAATAGATGTTAATTGATGTATGCTTTATTTTATTTTATTTTTGTATGAATTTTATATGAAATTTGTCTTTCAGTAGTATTCATGTATGCACCAGGGACGGATTTACCTTCAACCAAGGGGGTTCATCTGAACCCTCATCGTCGAAAAATTACACTATATATACACGATTAAATTTAAATATATGTGTATACATATAACATTGAACCCCCTAAACATACACCAAAAGCGTAGCTTAGTGGTGTTGGGGGTTCAAGAATTTGCGCTTAGGCACGCAAGGTGCGAGTTAGAATCCGGATGGAAACAATTTTTTATCAGCTTACATTTTAGACGTTTTAATTGTTTTTTAAATAATAATGGAGTCAGAAATTGCTTTTTTAAAATAATAATAGAATCAAAAAATGATTTTAGTTCCAAAAAATTAAAACCATGATAGGAAATTTAGGACTTATTAGTTTAATTCCTAATACAAAGTTAAATATTAAAAACCCTTTTCTTCTTTTAGGATTTTTCCACATTTTATTTTTCATCGTCTCTTCTTTCTTGCCGTTGCCCGTGGGCGATGTCTGCTGCTTGTTGCTTTTGTTGGATCGATTGTTATTGAAAACTTGATCTATTTATGTTTTTAGATATATTAATTTTTTTATCCGACCCATTTATATTCGATCCGACTCATTTATTTGTGAATATTATTTATGTGATTAATTTATTTTTTTGAACCCCCTTGATGAAAATCCTCCCTCCGCCACTGGTATGCACTATGTACTATTTATGAAATTTGAATAATAATTGTATACGTTAATTCACATTTATAAATAGTGTGTTTCACTGTTAATGATACCAAAATGCAATACATACATAAAAAATTGTGTCTAACAGTCAAAACAACATAAACACAAGAAATCATTTTTGAAGCACTTGATAATTTGAACATGCCTTTCTGTTGTGTCCAACTTGACGGCATCTACTGCAAGTGATTTTTGACCTTTTGAATTTCACGTCAGCAAACCCCTTCCATCGTTCATGTTTTGGTCTTCCCGTTGTTCTCTTTGGACAGGGTGACATCATTTTAGACTCTGAAATATAACTTGGTATATCCCATGTACTCTCGCATGGGATAGGTTCAACAGGGATGACATATGCATCTTTGAAATTCTTCAGGCTATAAAAAGCAGAACAGAAATCTGTTTCATGCAACTTCTAGAGTATTTAATTTTTGATTATTATATATGTCATCAAATTGTATTCATTATCGAAAGTAGATACAAAATTAGTAGTTCATAATAGTATCTTTTGTAGTTGATTGTGTGGAATATATACAATATAATTTTTGTTTAGATACAACATTGTTGTACATAATATTATTTTGTGGATATTATGCATAATATAACATGTTTTTTGTTATATTACTTCTTATTTTGTATTTATTCTATCTGTATGCCTACTAATTTTGTATTTTTATCATCAAATTGTATTCAACCTCGACAATGCATACAAAGTTAGTAGCTCATAATGTATCTTTATAGCTAATTATCTGGAATAATACATAATTTTTATTTTGTATTTCTTTTTTATTTGCATTCATTTTAATTGTATACTATCAAGAGTTTTGTATTTTTGTTCGTAAAATGTATCTCAATATCGCTCTATATATTTAAATCTCGATTTATTCCTTGATTCTTCTCTCGTTTTTGTGATTTAGTAGCGTATTTGTCGAACATATATACGATGTCATGGACATATATTTGATTGCGCCAAAAATGTTAGGCAACACTTTGCTACGAGAAAGATAATATTCGATTTCTTGATCTCTTTCTGTATACCTATAGTATTTTTTTGTCAAATAGTATAGTTGAGGAACAATTTTTCTTGCTGTTTTTTACTTCCTCCTATATATACTATACTAGTTTTACGAAATTAGTTTGTCATCATTAATAAATATAGAGGCTAACCTAAAGTTCTAAAACTTAACTTATGCCTTGGACTTAACAAGTTCACACACTCAAGTTATGCTACAAATCATAAGTTTAGTTTTAGCAAATCATGCCTTACGAAAACTCATACTCATGTGTCTTATGAGACATAATTTGTATCTACCAGATTTTCCGCCTAAGGGGGTATTGCTTTGTTAAAGTACCGAAAGCAAACCACACACTAAAGCAAATAGTCCATGTATTATGAATATTGATATTATTTTACGTAGGAAATTAGATTTATGTATAACTAATCTCTACATGGTATTATATGATATATTACTAATACCTTCCATTTGGAGGTATTAGTAATACATGAGATATAATACCATGGGGTAAGTCTACTAAAGACAAAAATATCCCTCAAAACATTTTAATTATATTTTTTATTTTTTTGATTTTATATTTTATGGTTGTGCTAGTAAATTTATTTAAATAAATTAGCTTACAAATTATTTAGAGAAAATTATTTATATGTATGTATACGTTTAAGCGGTTTTCTAATTATTTGTATTTTTGAACAATTTGTAAAAATGAATACAGATTAAAATTATAACTTGCAATTTTATGCGTAGATGTAGATGGTTTATTCAATTTTACGACTGTTTACCATCTTTTCAATTTTAAAAGTTGTTAGTTTATCTTTTTTTAAATTGAAAATTGACATTTGTAAGTGATCAATTTACTAAGATGACTATTTATCCTCTAATAATTTAAGTAAAAAAAAAAGGCAAACATGACAACAAAATTGTTCTTTTCGTAGTTAGTTAGAAGGCCATAAAAAAAATATTGTCCGACAATTATTTACCTTAACCCAATTGCATAATAATTTAACTGTATAATTGGAAAGAAGTTTTTATAAAATTTTAATCCAAACACAAGATGAGGTGGAAAACAATGAACCAAACACTTGGTAAAAATAATTCTTGCATTACTAATCCATGCATTATTAATTCCTGTATTATTAATTTTTGTACCAAACGAGCAAGCTGTGCCAAAATAATAATTTAATATTAAAGAGTAATCTAATCCATAATTTGTTTATGAACAATTGTATCTGTACTAGGCTTATAATGAATTCAATCATCCAAGAAATGTTATTTAACACAGTTTGCTATATTATATTAATTCATCTAACTGCCCATATTTTAAAATAGGAAAATTAAGAGAATAGTTAGTAACTGAACGTGTTTCCTATAGTGAGTTACTAATTTTATTCAAGTAGCTATATAATTTAATTTAATTTAATTTAAAGTAGATCAGAATCTAACCCGTAAAAGGGAACTAATGATTTCTATTTAGTAATACACTAAAATAAATAAAAATAATAAATAAATTAAATATGTGTTTAACTAGATCTGTAGATCCATTTTAACTCTGCCACCCAAATGGAAAGAAAGGAAGTATAATTAAATAATAACTAATAAAAATTGTAGTTATATACTATTTTATATATAAACACATGTTATATATTTATTAGTTTGATATAAACACGTATGAATATGTAAATTTTTACTGTATATTTTATTCAAATATCTTGTTTATCTTCTAATGATTCGAGAACGTTATTTATTTCTTGAAGGAAGAGATTGGATCAACATCATTCTCATATGTAAAATTAAATTTCTTATAAAAAAGTATTATAAAACTAATATATCTCTTAACTTTACGATTTAGAATTGATTAAAAAGGCTCAAATATATATATATAGAGAGAGACTAATACATCAATGGCCCATATATGGTTTAACAGAAGCGAAAAAGAATTGATTACAAATTATTATTTTGAATTTTGAATTTTTTTTAAAAAATCTTGTATGACTCAATATGAATATATTTGATCTTTCTCACAAATGAATATTTTTAATTTTGGCTAATTTAGGTGTATTCTTTTGATGATCAAATTTGTTTTTCATTTTTTTTTCTGATACAAAAATAAATAATAATATAGCCGCAAAAAAAAATCTTCCTTTTTTCTCTTTTTTCATTCACACTTCATTATTCCTATTTCTCATAAATTTTTTTTTATTTTAAACAATGAATGAAAAAAAAAATGAAATAAGAAAGTTAAATAATAATAAGCAAATAAATCTATAAGAGATATTTAAATATCTTACAAAAAAGACAAAACTAAAAATCATAACTTGTAAGTAACCAGTAAAATCAATTCTCCCCTAACAATAAATATATGCTACTTATATTATCATATATCATATATTATTATAAGTGGGAATAAAAAAAGTTAAAAGTTGAATTACGATTTTACCCCTACTATAAATTAAAATGTTATAAAACATTTAACTATTTAATTTAAATTATTAAATTGTCTCATTTTAATTAATAATAAAACATTTAACTATTTAATTTAAATATTAAATTATTTCATTTTAATTAATATGTTGATGACTTTTGCACTTCCTTAGGTTAATTCCTAATTAAAATATCTAATTTAATAATATATATATTTAATAATATATATATAATTTTCTCTCTTTTTTTGAGATTTTAAATGTCTAATAATTTGATTAATGTTTTGTCCTCTATCTATAATTACTATGATTAAATTAAAATATATTAAATTGATTAGTAAAAAAAAACAACCCTCCATCTCCCCCACTTCTAAGATCATGATTATCATTAAATATACAAATTCATCAACTTTTCATCTTCTCTTTTAATTATTAATTGTACACAGTTATGAGTAATGACATTAATCGTCTTTAATTTCCTTATCTTAATATCAATTGTAGAGGTAAAGTTATGATCTCCATTCATAATTTCTATAAATCTCTAACTACTGGAGGAATATTTTATATTCACCAATTACTTCCTTTAGATGAGATTATTTCGACGATTTTCAGGTACCATTTATATTATTTTTTTTGTTTAAAAATAATAATATTATATAAGATTTTAATAATGATATTTTGTATCCTACTTTCATCATTATCACTTTAGATGACTATTTTTTCAACTGGTTTGATGTTTTATGAATTCTTGAATTTATTTGTAATCTTATATTTGTATATTGTATTTTGCCATGCAGAATATCATTTTTTCTTATTCATATTATATCATCTTATGGATTATCATAATATACATTATTCTACTTCTTTTATTAATGTGGATTGTAGGGACACGTACAAAAAATTAATGGTTATTGATGGAGTAACCCATTCTTCTTATTGAGTTTTTTTGTAGCTTTAATGATTATTCATCCATGATTTTGCTAGATATCTTGTTTGTTTATAATTTATTTTTACTTCTTTTTTAATATTATTTTTTTATTTAGATTTCAATTTCATAATCGATAAGCTACTTTTTAAAAAATTGAGATATTTTTGAATTGATGTATGTTCAAATAGTTTATGTTATCTACGTATATCATGAAGAAGACTCTTGAATTTTGATAGGATATGGGAGAAAGAGTCGATAAGAACTCGAAATATTATGTACTTATTTTGTATTTATTTTTCCATCTATATTATTATCGATCAAAGTCTTATGAAGCACGTATATGTTGTATTTTTTTCCTTCTCTTATGTTTTGTGTTTTTTTCTTCTCTATTAGACTTCTTAATTTAGTTTTCTATGAATGCTTTATTGTTGTAAGTCTAAATACTTATTTGAGCTCAAATTACCCATTTGTGACTTTATTGAAAGTTTGCTAACTATTAACCAAAGCTCAAAGTTTATAGTAGATTGCTTAAAAAGAATTAATTTGAAACATCAAAATGTGCCCCTCATTTGATGTTTTTTGGTTGCACATTTTGATGTTTTTTGGTTATATTATTAAAGATTTATTTATAAGTTTTGTAGTATATTATTCATTACCTGTTATTTACATACTATATGTTTTAATTGCATTTTAGTCATTTTAACATATACATAAAAATTCAAATGGAACACACGTGCAAAGCATTTGCACGTGTCCAGAAACTAGTTATAATATAATTCAAATATGTCATCAAACTTTTAGAAAAAACTTATTTATGTTATTCGTTTAAAGTTTGGCTCATCTATATCATTGTTGTTAAAGAAAATGCTCATCTATGTCATCCGTCTTTGCTTCAATATCGCATCCTCTAGGCCTTTGGTGACCGGACGATTTTAGGTCTTTGCTTCTTTTTTTTTTTCTTAGAAAAATTTTAGAAATAACAAAGATAAAAAAGATATAAGGTTGTATAGCTATAGTTTCGGTAACTGCGCTTCATAGCTATAATTTTGTTTGTTATGAAGGTTGTGGTTTGTATATTTCGCTTGTAAATATACAAACAGGGAAGAATATACAAATGGAGGTTGCGATTTGCATATTTCACTTGCGAATATACAAACATAGTAAGTATATATAAATTCTGTATCTATACATTAAGGAATTTTTCAGAACTCCATTTGTATATTTCGCTGCTAATATACAAACATGATAATTTATTATGAATTTTTCTTAAATCGTACACAAATAGCTAGGTAGCCACATATTTAAAAAAATTGAAACTATAGTTATATTACATAATATACTCTAGATGTTTGTCATCTCGCATAATTTTTTCCATTTTTTTGTTTCCCACCTGGTGTTTGGAGCCCATATTGAAGCCCCGACTACATACCGATCGTGTACTATAGGCTAGCCCATTCGAAAGTGGCACTCTCAATATGATTTTCTCTATACGAGGGCTCAAACTCCGAGACCTGCAGTTAAGGGTGAAGCAACTTCTAACCCATGTTGGTGAGTCTTTGCTCTTTAGTTATTTTTTAATTAATTAGGTTTAAACTTAAAGATACTATAATAGATATTCAATCAAACAATACAGAAATATCTGCGCAAAGGTTCCTATTGAAAGCTTAAGATCAAACAATAGCAACAAGGTTTTACATTCTTCGCTTCTTGGTGAAAAGTTGAAGTGCTTCTTCAAGAATATGCTTGCGAAAGAAATGCTTTAATAATGGTGTATTTTGAGGTGAAACTTTAAAAGTAAAAAATATGAACATTAACCAAAACGTACCGATATCAAAGAGAAACTGATACGATTGAAATAACTTTAAGAAAAATCCAATTATGGTTATATATTATAAAATAGCTGAAAAATTGAGATGGTATAGTTTTTTAAAAGTAACCGATCGAACTGTCCATTGATAATTTCTTATATATGTATTGTTTTGGCTATGGCCAATTATGTTGAAAGAGATAAAAAAATAGCTAAAATATATTACTGAGCTTAATGAAATGGTTCACATATGTCACTCGTAAAAAAGGGGTGAGATGGATTGGATTTGATTAGTAATGAAGGATTTAGATAATATCACATGACACTCGTAGGGCTTTGTTAGCACAAGTGATTCAAGTGTGTCATGTGGTGGCATAAATAACTCCAACTATTAACAAAAGACATGATTGAGGCATTCTGAAACTTCGATGACATATTTGATTGTTTTCTAAATTTATATTTTATATATAAAAAAAAAGTTCAAATTTCATATTCAAACAAAATTTCAAGTTCAAATCAACGTGATTTCAGATCAGTAATTTTAAATTATGATTTGAAATCATATTCAAACGAGCCCCGAGAAGAAAGGAAAAGAAAAGTCTACTCTTTTTTTAGCAGTGTCCTTCAGTTTTTATGCTTATTTAAGTAGTAGTTGGGGATCAAGGATCTTTATCTCTCACATCTGGTAAAAACAATGACTTCCAAAGCTCTCTTCTTTGGTGTGCTGTTATTTTCAGCTCTCTGTGCATTTGCAGAGGAGAAAGAGGATGATAATCCTGGCCTTGTTATGGACTATTACAGAAACACATGCCCACAAGCTGAAGATATTATTAAAGAGTAAGTTAACCTTCTATACAAACAACAACAGAACAATGCATTTTCTTGGCTACAGAACGTCTTCCATGACTGCTTTGTTGAGGTACAAATAATCTCTCTCACACTCTTTTCTCCATTTTGGTGAACATTTTTAAGTTTAAGATGGTATCATTTTCGATTGTTTTGTGGGTGCAGTCATGTGATGCTTCATTGCTGCTGGAATCAACCAGTGGGATGGAGACAGACAGGAGCTTTGGAATGAGAAACTTCAGATACATTGACACAATTAAGGAAGCTGTCGAAAGGGAATGCCATGATGTTGTTTCCTGTACTGATATTATTGTCTTGTCTGGTAGAGATGGCATTGTTGCTGTAAGTTAATGTTGTTACTTTTTTATCCTAGTGTTATCTACTGTCAATATTAGAGACGAATTCAAGATATTAAGTGAGTACGATCTTATTAACGGTGTTGTGCACAGTTAGGAGGGCCTTACATCCCACTCAAAACTGGAAGGAGGGATGGCAGAAGGAGCAGAGCAGATATTCTTGAGCAACACCTCCCAAGCCACAATGAAAGCATTAGTGTTGTGCTTGAGAGATTTTCCAACATCGGAATTAACACTCCTGGAGTTGTTGCCTTGCTAGGTATACTAACTATACACATCTTATAATACCTTTGTTATTTGCAGTTTTGATGATGTAACAAACTCAGGGACCCTGTGAAGGTACCTGGTTCTCAATATGAAGTGTTCGTTGACTGCCAGCTAGAGAAAGTACAAAAGGTTGGTGCACAGTTTCCAACTGGGTCAGAAACGTCAGAACTTTCCAACAAATGGCATGGGTTTAAAGAAAGTGACTTGTCTATACAAAGTCATCTTTCATTACTTTTCTTTTTAGTTTTTGCAACTTGAAAAAGCATATTCAATAACTCTTGCAAAGGCTTAAGAAAATCAAGAAGAAGAATCTTTCAAGAACAACCAGAACTCAGGCGAACATTGTGTAGTTGTTTTAAAATATTTTCTTCAGATCTTACATTGTAAACTGATCCTAATCTATAAAAGAATCAGTGTGGTTGATCTAAAATTCTAAATCATTATTAGGTTAGTGATTTAGTGGGTAATCTGAGAGATTGCTTAGAAAAGTCTAAGTTGTCTAGGGTGATAACTTAGTAGGTAGAGTAATATCTACTTAGGCTCATCAAGCAATAGTGCTATTGCTTGATAGTGAGATTAAAAACTTTTTCTCACATTTTTGTAATCGGTTTCCTTTTGCTTGTGAAGATTAGTGAAACTGTTTTTTGGAAATCTTGTGAGACAGGTCGTGGTTTTACTCCCTTGAGCAAGGAGGTTTCCACGTAAAACTCCTCTGTTCTTTTACTGCATTTATTGTGTGCTATATTTACAAATTGCGTGTCAAGGGACCTGGTCCATTAACTGATAGTGGACGCACAGATTTTAACAAGTGGTATCAGAGCAGGTACTCTCTATCCGGTTAACACCAAGAGAGTGATTCCTGTTCTAGAATGGCTGCTCCACTTAATCTGGAAGAGGGTCAGTCTTCAACTAGACCCCCTCATTTTCAATGGCCACTTTTATAGTTGGTGGAAAGTCAGAATGCATGACTTTCTTATGGCTGAAGATAGTGAACTATGGGACATTGTGTTCGATGGACCTTTCATTCCCATGATTGAGGAGAAAGATGGTGAAATCACTAGGCTTGTTCCAATGCCTAGACGAAAATATGATGAAGCTGATAGGAAGAAGATTGAAAAAGGATACAAAGCAAAGAAGCTTCTTGTTTGTGGTATAGGACCCGATGAGTTCAATCGTGTCTCTGCTTGTGAATCTGCAAAAGAGATCTGGGATTGCTTAAAAATAGCCCATGAAGGAACTGAACAAGTAAAAGAATCAAAGATTGATATGCTCACCTCTTAGTATGAAAACTTCAAAATGAGAAAAGGTGAAACTATTCATGAAATGTTCACCAAACTGTCATCAATCACAAATGAATTGAGAAGTCTTGGAGAACCTATCAGCATGAGTAAGCAGGTCAGAAAAGTGCTTCGAATACTTCCCAAATCTTGGGAAAGTAAGGTTGATGCTATTACTGAAGCAAAGGATTTGAAAGTGCTAACAATGGATGCCCTCATTGGAAATCTAAAGACCCATGAGATGAATCGAAGTCATGATCAGGCAAAGAAGGAAGTCAAGAAAGATAAGTCCTTGATGCTGAAGTACAGATCTGAAGAGGACTCCAGTGATGATGATGATATGGCTTACCTTATCAAGAGGTTTCAGAAGATTGTGAGGAAAAATAAAGGTTTTAGAAAGGGAGCACATGTTCCTCGAACTGCCACTCAAAATGATACCTGTCACAAGTATGGAAAGGCTGGACACTTTATAAGAGAGTCCCATTACTCAAGGTTGAAAACAAAGATTATCAAAAACCAAAAGGTGATAAAGAAAGGCGCAGGGACCTGGTATTCGATAAGAATGATCACAAAGCTGCTGCTGACTATGTGGTCAAGAAAGCCCTTGCAGCATGGGGTGATTCTTCAAGTGATTCAGAAGATCCTGATGAATCAAATGATGTGTCAATGGTGGTGGTTCATGAGGATGAAACCATATTCAATCAGATGTTTGCTTTCATGGCTCATTCAGAGGATGAAGATGATGAGGATAAGGTAACTCTTCTTGATTTGAAGCACGATTTGAATACCTATTCTCTTAAAAAATTGAGAACTTTAGCAAACGTTATGATTGATTCAGTGATTGAGTTAACTTCTGAAAGAGATACTATGAATGCTGAGTTTGAAAGCTTAAAATGAAAATAGAGATAAAATGGGTGAGAAAATGTTGAAAATTGAAGATCAAATGGCTGTTCTAGAATCTGAAAAACTAGAACTGAAAAAACAATTACATTTGCTGAATGAGAAAGCTGAAAAACGAGAGGGAAAGTCTAGTGGTTTACAAGTTGAGCTTCAAGAAAAACTGCAAACCTCTGAGACTAATCTTGTGTTAGCATTGGAAAAGAACATAAGTTTAGAAAGAGATGTTGTCAAACTTAAAGATGAACTTGAAAAGTCTCTTAAGTGGACAAAATCTTCTAAGCTGCTTTCAAATGTGACAAATCAAAGTAATTTCAACAAAAAGGGTCTAGGAAGCTTGAATATTACTCCTCCTTTCAATCCTCACAGCAAATATGTTTTTGTGGCTGATAATTTGCTGTGTCTTCATTGTGGTAAAAATGGGCATTTAAAAGAAGAGCGTACAGCCTGGAGAAAGTCACATGAGAGACTTTCAAAGTACACAAAAAACCAGAGAGTTCCAAAGGAGAGACCTGGTCCTACGAAACAATCCTCACTCAAAAGGATTTCAAAGAGAGGGCTTGGTTCTGCTCAAAAATCCTTTGTCAAAATGAATTTGAAATTGCCTCATTAGGCTAGAAATACCTTGATCACCCCTCTGTCTGCTTTCTTGAAACTCAAATTGAAATGGGTTCCTAAGTATAATAAGTGACTTGTGATGCAGGTGAGTGAGAGGAGCAGCAGTCAATGTTGGTACATGGACAGTGGATGCTCTAAACATATGACTGGTGATATCAAAAATTTCCTCTCACTCAAGGCACTTCAAGGTGGAGGTGTCTCTTTTGGTGATGGAAAGAAGGGGTATATTTTAGGTGTTGGTAAAGTGGGAAAATCACTTGGAGAATCCATTGACAATATGTATCATGTCAGTGGGTTAAAGTATAGTCTTTTGAGTGTGTCTCAAATTTGTGACAAGGGAAATGAAGTGAAGTTTACATCTGAGAAGTGTACTGTAGTTAATTTAACTACAAAGAAAGTGATTCTCACTGCTCACAGAAGTAAAAATATGTATGTGGCTAACTTAGAAACATCTCATGGAGATGATCTGACATGTCTTAGTGCTCAAAATGAAAATGCTGATCTGTGGCATCGAAGACTAGGGCATGTGAGCTCATCTTTATTGAATAAACTGATTTCTAAGGACCTGGTCCTAGGTCTACCAAAGTTGAAATTTTGTGAAAGCAAAATTTGTGAAGCCTGTGTCAAAGGAAAACAAATCAGATCATCCTTCAATCCAAAGAAGCAAGTAACCTCTTCGAGAGTATTAGAGCTGCTGCACATGGATTTATGTGGACCCTTGAAGGTTCAAAGTAGAAGTGGAAAGAAATACATTCTGGTGATAGTTGATGACTACTCAAGGTTCACATGGACAAGATTCTTAAGATCAAAAGCAGAAACACCAGAAGAATTGATAGTGTTTTTCAAAATGATTCAAACAAAATTGAATCTAGTGATTGCTGGGATTAGGTCTGATCATGGAACTAAGTTTGAAAACTCAAAAATTGATCATTTCTGCATGAAAAATGGCACTAGTCACAATTTTTTTGCTCCAAGAACTCCTCAGCAAAATGGAGTAGTGGAGAGGAAAAACAGAACCTTGGTAAATACTGCAAGAACCATGATCATTGAGTCAAATCTTCCACAAAATTTTTGGGCTGAGGCAATCAACACAGCATGCTATGTTACTAATAGATGCTTGATAAGGTCTTTACTGAATAAGACTCCCTATGAACTACTCAACAACAGAAAACCTATGTTGAGCTACCTTAGGACATTTGGATGCAAATGTTTTGTTTTGAACAATGGGAAGGATGATCTAGGAAAGTTTGATCCTAGAAGTGATGAAGGAGTGTTTGTAGGATACTCTTCATTAAGTAAAGCATACAGAGTTTTCAACAAGAGAACTCAATGTATTGAAGAAAGTATTCATGTTGTGTTTGATGAAGATGGAAATCTGAAAAAGGCAGCATCAAATGATGAAGATGAGTTAATCGAGTTGTTCAAATCTCAGAAAAATGAAAGAAGTGAAGCTGAAATGAATGACCAGTTGGAGATTGACAATGCTGATCAAAGTTCATCTGAGAAGGCTGATGAAGTTGATAAACCTGAAGAGGAACCTGGTACCATTCAGAACTCCAGTCAGAGTATCACTCACTCCTCAGAAAATGAAGACTTCATTAATGAAGAAGAGAACTCTGATCAGCTGAACCAATTGACTTCAAGACTAGGATGGAAACACAGTTCATCACATCCTCTTGATAATCTCATTTCACCTCTGAACTCTGGAATTCACACTAGATCAAAAACAAGAAATCTAGTTGCATTTTCAGCTTTTATATCATCAATTGAGCCTAAGAATGTGAAAGAGGCGTTAGGTGATGCAGATTGGGTAAGTTCAATGCAAGAAGAACTCCATCAGTTTGAAAGAAGTAAGGTGTGGTACATGGTTCCTCGACCTGCAAACAGAACTGTTATAGGGACCAGATGGGTTTTCAGAAAAAAGCTTGATGAAAATGGTGTGATTACTAGAAACAAATCCAGATTAGTAGTTCAAGGATATAATCAGGAAGAAGGCATAGACTATGATGAAACCTTTGCTCCTGTTGCAAGGATGGAGGCCATAAGAATTCTCATAGCATTTGCTGCATTCATGGGATTCAAGCTGTATCAAATGGATGTCAAGAGTGCTTTCCTAAATGGAGACTTGAAGGAAGAGGTGTTTGTTAAACAACCTCCTGGGTTTGAAGATGCTGATCTACAAAATCATGTGTTCAAGTTGAATAAGGCCCTGTATGGTTTAAAACAAGCTCCCAGAGCTTGGTACGAAAGATTGTCAAAGTTCCTGTTAAACAATGGTTTTAAAAGAGGAAAAATTGACAATACCTTGTTCTTATTAAAAAGAGAACAAGAATTGCTGATTATACAGGTATATATGGATGACATTATCTTTGGATCCACATCAGAACATTTGTGTGAAGAATTTTCATCATTAATGGGAAAGGAGTTTGAGATGAGCATGATGGGTGAACTAACCTTCTTTTTGGGGCTACAAATCAAACAATCATCAGATGGAATCTCAATCTGTCAAGAGAAGTATATTAAGGAGCTGTGGAAGAAATTCAATATGTTTGATTCTAAACCTATTGATACTCCTATGGGTACTAACTCCAAGCTTGTAGCAGATGAATCTGATTCTCTTGTGAATCAAACTATGTATAGGGGAATCATTGGATCCTTGTTGTATCTGAGTGCTAGCAGACCTGACATTGTATACAGTGTTGGAATGTGTGCTAGATTCCAAGCATGTCCTCGTGATTCACATTTGAAGGCTGCTAAACGAATCCTAAGATACTTGAAGAAAACAGGGGACCTGGTACTCTTCTACCCAGCAGGTGACACTTTTGATCTTGTTGGTTTTGCAGATGCTGATTTTGCTGGTTATCAAGTTGACAGGAAGAGCACTTCAGGGATGGCTCATTTTCTTGGCTGTTCACTTATCTCATGGGGAACGAAGAAACAGAATTCAGTAGCTCTTTCAACTGCTGAAGCTGAATATGTAGCCGCTGCTGCATGTTGTTCACAACTGTTATGGATCAAACAACACTTAGAGGACTTCGGAGTAAGCATCAAAGCAATACCTCTTATGTGTGACAATACTAGTGCAGTCAGTATGGGAAAGAATCCTGTTCATCACAAGAGAACCAAGCACATTGATGTTAGACATCATTTTCTGAGGGATAATGTTGAAAAGGGAAACATTGTGCTTACATATTGCCCAACAGAGGAACAAATTGCAGACATCTTCACCAAAGCTCTTAGCAAAGACCAATTTGAGAGTAATAGGTTGAAGTTGGGCATGATGACTTCAAACTGATTTCAAAGTCATTCAATCATGAAATTTTCTTGATGGCTAAACTTGTAGTGCATGTATCCTCTTTGTCAATATTTTTGTCTAAGATAGATCACTGTTGTACCTATTGCAGGTATACATTCATAAAAGGATTAGCAAAGCAAAGACATGGCCAGAACAGTTGAGGAATATTGATAAAACTGCATTATGGGACCTGGTCCTAGTCGAGGTTAGCATTCTATACATTAATTTTAAACTGAGATAAAGTGACCGTTGATCAAGCCACGTGTCAGTCATCGGTTATTCTGACCGTTAGCCCCATCACTTAATTTCAAGCGACGCGTCAAATCAATAGGGACCTAGCACCGCTTCGTTTTCTTTTTAAACCCTCTTAATCCCTCACTCTTCTTGCAATATTCCCTCTCTCTCTGTCGAAAAACCCTAAATTGCTTTTTTTCTCACTCACTACATTCTTCGTCTTTCACTACTGCTTCTCATCTCCTTCTTCTTGATAAAATGTCGGACCCTTCTTCTGCTTCTAAGCAAATGCTTACAGTACTTAGTGAGATCGACCCGATTTCTTTCTACTCTCCGTCATCCACAGGGTCAAAATCTAATCTCCCAACAAGTTCAAAAGTAAGTTCTCCCTAAGATATTCCCGAAAATCCTTTTCACTCCATAGATCTGAACACTCCAAGTCTTCCCACTAGACCTGGTCCTCATCATGAAATGCTTTCAGATGCTCTTTTTAAAGGAGACTTACCAAGGAACAAAACTTCTGAGTCAAATATTCTCGCTGCGAGTGAAGAATTGGTGATCGAGAGTCTAGCTATGATGCGAGAGGAAGTCAGGGTTGAGGAAAGTGAAGCTTTTCAAAATGAAGAACCTAGAGAGACCCAACCTATCTTTGATAGAACTCCAGATTTTGGGCGATATTCATCCTCTGATTCCTCTGACTCAGCAGGTGATGACCAACCTACACAGTGGAAGGTTGAAAAGAGAGATGTAACTGTATCTGCGAAAGGAAAAGAGAAAGTGGTGGGAGAAGTGTCTAAAAGAAGACCTGTCACTAGATCTGACGCCAAAAAGATGATGGTTGATGCTCTAAAAGCTAGTGTGAAGTCTACAGCAGAAAACAAGAGTGCTAGAACCTTCAAAGTGTCAAATTTTAAATTGCCTGAGTCTGGTGTGGTCGATGTGTCTGCTGAAGAAACAGAAAAGGGATACAGGAAAAAGAGGTCAGGAAAATCAAAGCCAAAAGAAACGAAAAAAGCTGAGAAAACAAAATCCACAAAGGAGACTGCTAAAGGTAAAAGGAAAAGGTCACAGGGACCAGGTACACAGGTGCATGTAAATGACGAGCAGGTCAACAAACAAGAGATTGTTGACAATCTCAGAAAGCAATCTGTACTGGCTGGCAGGGTTTTTGATATGGGGGTAATTAATCTTCCAGGGATGAACTCACTTCATGACATGGTTGAGATTCAATCATGGATGCATCTTTTCAACTACACATCTCCCATTCTTCATGAGGAGGAAGTGCGCGAATTCTACTACAACATTCAATTTGAGGAAGATGGAAGTATCAATACTAGAGTAAACGACATTGCTATTCATCTTGATGAGCCCCTGCTGGGAAAGATCCTTGGGGTACCTCGTGAAGGTACCAGGTCTGTGGTAGGGAAGACATGTTCTATTGAATTTGTAACATTGTGTTCAAAACTTCCTACTACAAAATGCGCAGGGCTGTTTAAGAAAGTGATGAAAAGTGAATATCAGTTAGTTTTTGAACTTGTCAACAAAATCCTCCTCCCTCGAACAGAAAAGAGGACCTCAGCAACTTCTGCTGATCTTTATGTGATGGAATTGTTGTGCAAGTTCGAACCTCTGGATCTTCCAGGACTCATGCTTGAGCATATCTACAAGACTGTTATTGAGCGGAAAGGGATACATGGTATGGGGTATGGATACCTTCTCACTCAAGTATTCAAATACTTTAACATTCCACTTGGTCTTGGAATTGGTAGGTACAGTGAAGCAAGCCTTTTCAGAGACTACCTTGGTCGAATGTGAGTGCATTGAAGGGAAGGGAAATCCCAAGAGCAAAATGGCTCAACTCATTGAAGACCAGGACCAGCTTAAGCATGAGGTAGAAGAACTGACTATGAGGCTGAGTGGTAAGGATGCAGAAATTGCTATTCTTAAAGCCAAACTACTCACTGCGCAGACTGAGGGACCTGGTGCCGAGGCAGTTCAAGCCCTAAAAAGGGAAAATGCCGAACTGAGGGCCAAAGTCATTGCTTTACAAGAGAAAGCAATAAAGGATAATGATGATGCAAATGCTAGACTTACTCTCATCATTCAGTCACTTTCCCATCAACCTCTCTCTTCATAATCTGTCCTTTAGTTCTTCTGTGTCTTCCTTTGTGTGGCTTATCTCTTCGTCCTTTGAATTTCAGTTTGCTGTTAATGTATTGAATGTTACTTTTGAAATGCTATTTATCTTATTCCCCTGTTGTTCTGGCTAATATCTCTTGTCGAATGCTTTCTTTTATGTTTGATTGCCAAAAGGCTATGATCTTCTCTGACATTATTATTGATACTATTGGTTTACTGTATCTCTTTTTTATGATGCCAAAAGGGGGAAATTTTAACATGATTGTGTAGTGACTGGACTGGACATGTTTGTAAGGGGGAATACAGATATTATATTGTGTTTTCTTGTTTCGATTTCTTGTTTCGATTCTCTGTTAGGAGGGTGGACATGTAATTCAGGGGGAACTTGTTTTGAAGCTGGAGTGGAGCCTGGAGTATTGTTTGTCATCATCAAAAAGGGGGAAAATGTTATTTGCAGTTTTGATGATGTAACAAACTCAGGGACCCTGTGAAGGTACCTGGTTCTCAATATGAAGTGTTCGTTGACTGCCAACTGGAGAAAGTACAAAAGGTTGGTGCAAAGTTTTCAACTGGGTCAGAAACGTCAGAACTTTCCAACAAATTGCATGGGTTTAAGGAAAGTGACTTGTCTATACAAAGTCATCTTTCATTACTTTTCTTTTTAGTTTTTGCAACTTGAAAAAGCATATTCAAGAACTCTTGCAAAGGCTTAAGAAAATCAAGAAGAAGAATCTTTCAAGAACAACCAGAACTCAGGCGAACATTGTGTAGTTGTTTTAGAATATTTTCTTCAGATCTTACATTGTAAACTGATCCTAATCTATAAAGGAATCAGTGTGGTTGATCTAAAATTCTAAATCATTATTAGGTTAGTGATTTAGTGGGTAATCTGAGAGATTGCTTAGAAAAGTCTAAGTTGTCTAGGGTGATAACTTAGTGGGTAGAGTAATATCTACTTAGGCTCATCAAGCAATAGTGCTATTGCTTGATAGTGAGATTAAAAACTTTTTCTCACATTTTTGTAATCGGTTTCCTTTTGCTTGTGAAGATTAGTGAAACTGTTTTTGGAAATCCTGTGAGACAGGTCGTGGTTTTACTCCCTTGAGCAAGGAGGTTTCCACGTAAAACTCCTCTGTTCTTTTACTGCATTTATTGTGTGCTATATTTACAAATTGCGTGTCAAGGGACCTGGTCCATTGACTGATAGTGGACGCACAGATTCTAACAACCTTGAATTTTTCGGATCAATTATTAGCAAAAAAAGAAAAGGACAGTTTGGTGCACTAAACTCTATGAATGAGGTCATGGGAAGAGCCATATATACCACAGTGCGATTATACGCAGCCTTATCTTACATTTCTGATAGATATTTTTCTTCACGTCTTGAACATGCAAAACCCTTTTTCTCTGGTCAATTATTAGGAGATGGAGAAAAAGAGATCAAAGTTAATTATCTCTCATTTCTCTTGCAGGTGCTCACAGTGTGTTCTTCCCACAGTGTATTAAGTTGGTTCAGCGTTTATATCCCGAAGTGGACTCTCAACTCAACCCTGAACACGCGCACCACATTCTAAAGAAATGCCCAGACTCAATCCCGGACTCAAAGGCCGTGCAGTATGTGAGAAACGACAGAGGCAAACCCATGAAGCTAGACAACAACTACTACAGGAACATATTGGACAACAAGGGATTGATGTTGGTGGACCAACAACTAGCTGTAGATAAAAGGACCAGACTCTATGTAAAGAAAATGGCAAAGAGACAAGACTACTTCTTCAAGGAACTTGCAAGAGCCATCACTGTTCTCTCTGAGAACAACCCTCTCACCGGCACAAAGGGTGAGATCAGAAAGAAGTGTTATCTTGCCAACAAGCGCTAGACACTTGCTTTTCTACTACTTATATCCTCCGTTTCCATTTCTCGATGTGAGGAGAGATAATATAGAAATAAGGTGGGGTTTCCCAGTTGGTATTTGTTTTAAATGCAAGTATGACGAGCTTAAGATAGTTTATGGAAGTAGTAGTGACCATATTCATTACATTCCCAGTTGCTTCTGTAAGTTTCTCAACAGCTGCTACTTTTTAGGCTGTAAGTTGTATGTTGGAGATGGGCCATGATATAAAAATGTGTTTGTTCTATCTCTTTATCATAAAGATACGAAGCAGACTCCATCAACTTTATATTGGATTATGACCCTTCATTCCCATTTCCTCAATCGTTAGATTATGGCCTTGAGTGCTATTACAAGTAGAGGACTATAATGCAGTAGAGCAGATAGGCAAGTCAAAACCATCTGACACTATCAATACAATTAAGAGGCAAAGACTTTATCAGACAGGTGCTAGATAAAAGGACAGTTTGTTCATGAAATGTAATGGAACTATCAATTCATCGCAATCTGGAATTTTTCCTCCAAGAATTGAGTGATGACATTGAAGGGCACAACGTACGTATCTATTGAGCAAGTTCTTAGTTCAAGAGAGAAGGCATATTAGCATGTAGCAGTACACTCATACGCTAGTTATAGGTTGATAAGGTCATAAGACCAGAACACCAAATATTCAGAAAGGTCATCAACCCATCTGTCTATATCTTGAGCTGACACAAAAGGCTTCAATCTATGCTTTTCGGAGCTGTTGCTCTAACTCTTTGATCACCTGAACATCCCCTTTACTCTTTTGACCACCTTAGAAGTTTTTATCTTAAAATGGATAATCATTTCCTCAAACAAAAGTCGACAAAGTTTAAAATGAAAATGCATGCTGATATTGTTTCTTCTCATTTCAACTTAGCGAGGGTTGATGCAATGAGGAAGAGAATAAGGTAAAGCTAGCACAAGTACTTTTTACTTTCTCCTTTTGGGCATTCAGGAGTTGTTGCTTCTGTGAACATCAGTAGTTTTAGGTTCAGTAAAAGGCTTAACAGAAGCAGTTTTACAAAATAACTGGTTAATTCGTATAGTGGTTATGAAAAGCATCCATTCCATCGTTGACAATAGAAATAGAATGGCCTTCTGAATGCAAATTAGTCAACTACAGAAGTTGAATAACTAAGCTAATCTACTTACAATAATTAAGTTCGTTGGTCGACATACACTTTTCATCCCCTTCACATGTTCATTTTAAATTTCCAGGACCTTGAGCAGCTTCAGAAACATAAAAGCTATGAGGTTCTTTATTTTTATTGTAATCAAAATAATAAGGTGAAATGTGTTTCCTTTGAATATCAAATAAATTAGAACTGTGCATGACAAAGAAACTAGTCCCTCTATGACAAGAAAATGAAAGAACGATACAGTGCTCAAGATCGGCAAATTTAACTCTCATTGTATATTCAGATATTGATATCTTAAGTACTATAAATCAAACTTTCTTTCTGTTGAAAATATTAGAATTATTTGAAAAAAATCATAATCAAAGAAAAACAGTCTGATTTCTCAAAAAAGTAACACTGCATTCTTTTTGGGGCGGAATGAATATAAATTATAAAAATATGAATGTTACTAGCTATTCCTCTTTAAATTCGATGTACACCAAAATGCTTCCTGTACTCCAACTGCTTTCCAAAGTAGTCAAAGCAAATAGAAGTAGATTGGAGATACCAGGTATAACAAGTACATCAAGAATACCTCTTCCGCTTTTTCTGAATCTTCTCTTCTCGCAGCCCAGCTCTCTACGTAGTGCTGGCTGCTGAACATCTCTGCTTGCAAGGTTACTGTTTCAAGGAACTAAAAAGGTTTATCTTGGGGCTGTGTTCCGCTCCTCATCATCGCACAGAACTCCTCATAATTGATCCTGCCGTCCTGTTTAAGTGAAAGAGTATAGATAAAATCTTGTATCATAATAGAGTTACAAATGTTAAAACATTGCATCATAAAGTACTTACATGGTCTGTGTCCACCTCTACTATAATTTCCCTGATGGTGTCCTCATCGCCCATACCATACTCCTTCATAGCACTTTCCAGTTCGTCTTTTGTTATGAAGCTGAATCACATTAACAAAAATAAAGAGGTGAACTTCTCAAAGGGAGTGATCTGTGAAAACATAATGCCTGAGACAGATCCTACCAAATCCGTAGATAGGATTTTTTAACCAGGATTAACTTGTTACTCGTGAAACATATCATCTAACTTGACCCTATTTAGTACTAGAAAAAGCCCTCCGACCTTAGGCATTGTGTGTCTAAGTGTACCGGATGACACTTCGGCCAGATGAAAGGTGCCTTGGCGATGGCAAGGCAGCCTTGAGTTTGGGCATATGCAAAGGCAAGGACAGGCGCATGTAACTAGCTAAGGCATGCATGCAGATCAGTGGGACGACATGGGTGTGGTATGTGCATTGTCATGTGCCAGACGTGTACGAGGCAAGGTCTATCGGTAAGGGTGTGGCATTGTCATCAACATGTGTTGAAGATGTGCATCTAAGGGTGTGTCCTAGTGGTTAATTTGAGAACCAAGAGCTCTCAGGTTCAGATCCCAACAAAGACAAAAACACTAGGTGATTTCTTTTCATCTATCTAAGCCTTGGTGGTCAAAGTTACTTGGTACTTGTTCCTGGTGGACTAAGCAGTTGTGCTGTGTGCAAGGCACGTTTGACCGTTGCTCTAAAAGGCTGAAGGCTATCTGTTCATGGGAAGTGGCTTCTGATCATGTCCTAGTGTTTTAGTTGTTTTGTGCAGTCTTGGTAAGTGCCAGGCACTCCTCTGGCCCTTCTAACTACCACTGGCAGACCCGTATATATTTGTTATTGGGTAAGCAGATTCTGTTGTGAGTAGTGCAACTCGAGATCCTTCGTATATTCTAAGAGAGTGATAAAAGGTGGGGTCATAATAATGAAAACACTCAATAAAAGCAAGGCTAAAATATAGTTTTCGTTAGCCTCCAACCAAAGTTACCCTAACTGATCCATATTGGCAAGCTTTATTATAAGCTACACTTAGCTAAAGCTTGAAACACTGAAATTATGATCGCTTTTGTAGACTCACCCGCTATGGTCTGTGTCAAAATACTGAAAAGCTTTGAATAGATCGTCATCCCTTTCAAGTCGATGTCTATGCATTGTTGCAGTAACAAACTCAATGTAGTCAATCGTTCCATTTCCATCCACATCAGCCTGAAATATAGAACCATAAACAGGATACATAGGACTAAGAAATCTTACAGGAAGACCAGTAAACAGATAAATTCAGTCAAATGGATCATACTTACAGCTTCCATAAGTTGCTTAACTTCAGCCTCTGAAAGCTTTGATCCAAGGCGGGCCAATCCCGATTTTAGTTCTTCGTAAGTGATTGTCCCACTATTGTCTGTATCCATGTTTGCAAACATAGCTTTCAAACCTTTAATTTCTTCTTCAGATAAATTTTCTGCAATGACCTGGGATACCAAGAAAATGCTTAGTCTCACTTTTACTGCTGAAGAAACAATGATGAAAGTCAAAGAGACATTCTAAGCAATGACACCCTATAGACAATAACCACTTGTCATGTAGAAATAATAGCTGCAAAGTTAGATTCTACCTTCAGTGCTAGTTTCTTGAGCTTGTTCATTGCCCTGAACTGCTTCATTCTGGACAGCACTGCACTATCTATTGGCTTGTCTGATGCTTCTCCACTTTGAAGCCATGGATGTTCTATAGAAACAAGCAGAAAGAGTATTAAGAAAGGCGCATAATTTAATTCCAGCATACTAAACAAGCTCCAAGCAAATGAAGCCCCCAACTCCCAAATCATAAAGACTAAGAAACCTGAAAGACAAGTCAAAATGGAAAAGACTAAGCAGACACCAAAAGAGCAAGAAATGCTCACTAACGCATCTTAACATTGAACAAAGTTTAAGACAAACTAGTGTACTCTTCTCCACATTTTGAAACTTTGATTTATCAAAAAGAATCTGAAGGAACAAGTATTTGGGCTACTTGTGATGCAATAAAAGCTTAAAGTTCTTCAAGTAACTGAAAATCCAATAGAGGAATCGATCAAATATGGCCTTTGTTAAATTGTATGAGATGCAGCCAACCAAAGATCAAAACACAAGCTTTCATTGGATGTTACTTGATAAAAAGAGGTAATATTTCGTCATATTTCCTCTTTCACTTTTAATTATAAGAAAGGCGTCGGCAAACAACAAAACTATAACCTTCTACTGGTGACAAAACACCCTCTTGGACTTTCTTGTCATCATCATGTTGGTCACATAGATGTTAAAAACTTCACTCTTTGTAGAAACTCCCATGAAAAGAAATCAACATGAAACTAGAGTGGTTCAGACAAAAACTACTTTCCAGATAAATATTAAATATCAATTACTTAAACCTCTTGAGAAAACTAGAGCACCAACTATACAACTCTAAGCTTAAGAAAGGTGTACAACACCTTTTTCACCTAACTTTAATCTAAACAGTAACTCTATCAAACACATTGAATAATAAATATTTTCCTCCCTAACTTTGCTCCCAATATTATAATCATATCATGAATACATATCGTCTGCCTGTCGGCAACAATTGGTTTAAACATCAAATAAATTCTTTGTAAACTCTGTTTTAATATCAACCTAGGTCAGGTCGATGACATGAATCATTTATATATTCTGCTCTTTAAATTAGTTCCTAATAGTTGGAAGTTGGAAAATATATGTCTTGCTAAAAGTTTTGGTAAATGAAGAAACATTCATGAAAGGACGTCCAACATATTTGTTCATTTAAAATATTTTTTTTTGTGTGTGTAAACATAATTTAGCAAAAAGAAAACATTGTTAACAAATAATTGATATCACAATAAATTAATCTCATCAACAAACAGTTGATCAGCGTTGAGATTTGTGAAATACTTTATTTTTAGTTTCAGTTCAAGATGAATCAAAAAGAGATAGTGTTGATGATTTGTTTGGAAACTTTAGAGCATGCTTTATTATTTAACTTTATAAACAAGTAGAACGACTGTAGTTCCCTGGAAGATCTCATTAGCTTTAAATGAATCGTACTCTTTGAGTGGCACCATTCATCTGGGAGTTGACATTATATGATCAGTCCCATGTTTAGTTCTCCAGCCTACAATAGTCTTAAAATCTGTTAGTAACCTTCCCTTTACATAATGTATATATATGCATCTTCATAGAGTATACATAGCACAACCATAAGCAAGTTACTATGGAGCTTGAGTACTAACAAAAGATAGACTATGGGTGAAATGGGTTCACATGTACTATGGGAAATAGGGGGCCTTATGAGGTGTTGTAGAACCTCAAGCTTCATGGATGGTGAGGAAAATACTCAAAGTGCACGAAGAACTTTAGGTTATTGACTGGAATGAGGAGTATGTCGAACAAATTGATAAATTTTCTATAGAACAACTATACAAAGCTCTTAGAGGAGATTACCAGAAGGTAGAGTGGAGGAGGCTGACTTATAATAACGTAGCTTGTCCTAAGTGGATTTTCATATTATACTTGGCATTACAAAGCAGGCTGCTCACAAATGATCGTTTAGCAACATGGGGCTGTGTAGAAGATGTCCACTGTGTCCTCTGTGGAACTGAAGGTGAGAGCCATAATCATATATTCTTTCGGAGTCTGTTCTCATCCCAGGTGTGGCAGAAGGTATTCTGTTGGCAAAGCATCCATAGGGAGGCTCGAGGAGGGAAGAGGAAACAACTTGGGTAAATGCTGAATGCAAAGGCAAGCAAGCAAGAGCTGAGGTATATAGGATGGCACTGGCTGCATGTGTTTATCTTATTTGGCTGGAGAGGAACCAACAAATTTTCCAAAAGATAACAAGAACCCCTACAATGCTGGAAAAAAAGGTTTTTCAAGAGGTGCATATGAGAGGAAGAACAAAACCAAGACTAAGCTATGTATTGCAAACTCTGAATTTCTACCCTGTGTAAATGCTAGGTACTTAGCTAGATTTGATGGTGATATTGTAGTAAGGAACTGGTAGTAAAGATAGTAGAGATTGAAAGTTGCTGCGAAACTGGGAGCTGTCCAGTTTGCTTGTGTTACTGATCTGTAATGCTCATTGGTAATGAAATAGTTTACTTATAAAAAAAAATAGAGATATTTAGGGATTTTATGATTTTATCTCCTTGATAGATTTACTTGTACACCTACAAATAGCTCACTCTTGGAATAAAACAATAAGCAGATTTACTCCTTTGTGTCTGTATCAGAGCAACGCTGATTCGCTGGGCTTTTATCCTGTGGTTTTCTTTAGGTCTAGATTGCGACATCTTCTTCCTTGTGAGTATGGTGCGAAAACTAATACCACCACGAGACTTGATAATCTCTGGCACCTAGGAAAGTCCACCAACATCTGGTCCACCACGCGTTGGCGACAGTTGAGTTTCCAGCAGCTAGTCATTCCACACACCGAGCATGAAGAATTTTCAGGCAACTTTGAATTCAGTACTTTGTTTTTTGGGAGTAATATGGTAATTCCGACCTGAGCCCACTGATTTCCAGCAATTTTTGACGACTAGATTCACAGATTGCAACATTTTCTCTAGTTTTCACGTGTCAGTGTTTCCGGTGAGTGTTTTACCTTTCGCAATGACTACTGTCTCTTCTTCTTTGTTCCTCTGGCATCTTCAAGCATTTGGTATATTTCTTTGTTTCACTTGAATTGCTTTGGTTTATATTGCCTAGTTTGTCAGGCTATTTGGCACATACAGATTTTCTTTGCTGTTGTTACTTCAGCTATGTTCACTTCCATATTTGATTCGGAGGATCAAATTGTTGCGTCCTCGTGCTTGGTTTGGAAAGTTAGTGATTTAGTTCAGGAATTTGGATTGAAGAAGAGCAAGTGTGATCACATAGTCTTCTATAAGCAGTCAACGGTTGGTATCATTCTTCAAGTTGTTTATGTTGACGATATTGTTATCACGGGAGATGATTCTGGGGAAATTTCTTCTCTCAAGAACCTTCTAGATGCCAAATTTCACACCAAAGACTTGGGCAAACTGAAATGTTTCTTGGCCGTTGAAGTATCAAGAAGCAAGAAAGGAATATTCTTGTCCGAAAGAAAGTATGTACATGACCTACTGCACAAACTGGAAAGTTGGAAGCCAAGCCATGTGGCACAACAATCGTTCCTAATGCACACCTTACTAAAGATGATGGTGGCACTCCAGTGGTTTCTAATGTACACCACTTGATTTTCAGTGTACTTTTTTTCTTGTGGTAAAGCCTGTAACTGTTTGTCTCGTATTGCAACACAACAAAGTTGGCCCATTCGTCAACTTGATATCGATAATCCCTTCCTGCAATGTTGCCTTGATGAGGAAATCTATATGCGCCAACCACCTGATTTTGAAGCTTCTACACATTTGACACATGTTTGAAAGTTGCACAAGCTATATAGGGCCTCAGCACAAGCTATATAGGGCCTCAAACAGGCTCCCAAGGCCTGGTACACTGAACTCAAAAATTACTTGGTTACTTTGGGTTTATTAAATCCCTATCTGATTCTTCATTGTTCATCCAGCATAATTTTGAGTTTACTGTTTATGACTATGCATGTAAAATACTATGGATACATCACCTTTAAGTTGAGGTTGGTTTAAAGCCCTTATCGCTGTGTAATCAGGTTATTCTGCACATTGCCTCAAACCCAGTGTGCCATTAACAGATGAAACATAGTGAGGTTAATTGTCACTTTGTCCATGAGAAGAATCAAGAGAACATGATTTCCACCAGCTATGTGAAGACAGGAAAGAAATTGGGTGATATACTCACGAAGGCTTTAAATGGGATGCGGGTGGAATATTTTTGTAACAAGTCGGGTATGATTAATATCTATACTCCAACTTGATGGAGAGTGTTACATAATGTATATAGATGCATCTTCATATAGTATACCTAGCACATTTATAGGCAGAGCTTTTTAGGAACTTTATGCTTTTATTTCCTTAGATAGATTTACTTGTATACCGACAAATAGCTCACTCTTGGAATAATACAATAAGCAGATTTGCTCCCTTGTGTGCCTCTTTTACACTATCCAAACGAAATACAAATATTCTAACACTTAGAATATTTCTGACTACATTCCAACACTTAGAATATTTCAGCCAGCTTCCAACACTTAGAATATTTCAGCTGCCCTTCAACACTTAGTTTATTTCAGCAATCCATGTGAATGCCCTTGTCTTTGCCATCGTCAAGTCTTCACAGCCTTGCCTTGTCAAGCCAACACGCTGTCTTGCCAACGACCCCAGCCGCACGTCAACCTTGCACATTCAGGTTGTCTTGCCAACACCCAAGCACCTTGAACCTGCGCTGCACTGTTTTGCCACCATTCATGTCAAGACCAATGCCCAAGTCCTTGACATGCCTGCACGTGGTTAGATCAAGTAGTTCACGGGTCTAACAGACCACCCACACCACTTGAACTCGATGTCATCATCAAGACTGTTTTAAGATAGTTCGATTTGAGCATCAAATTGCCAAAGGTCTTTCGCCTTTTCCCAGACTGCATCAACCGCACTCTTGCCTTTCCAGTGAACTAAGAATTCTGTCTTAGTATTCTTCTTACTTGTGCCCAAAACCCGGTGATCAAGGATCTTCTCAATATCAGCATCAAATTGTGTAGGTACTGATGGAGGAGCCCTCTTTGATCTGTTTCTGTCCGGATCATCGACATTTGCAAAGTAAGGTTTCAAGAAACTCACATGGAAAGTGGGATGAATCTTCAACCTTTCAGGCAACTTCAATTTATAGGCAACTTCGCCCACTCATTTCACCACTTCGAATGGAACATCATATTTGGGAATCAAACCCCGATGCCTAATCTTACTCACAATCTGTTTCCAGATTTGTGGAGTAAGTTTCAACAAAACTTTGTCACACACGTTGAACTCAACTGAGCAACGATGTTGGTCAGCATATTTCTTCATGCGCCGCTGAGCCTTGCGCAAGCTATCTTGTGATTCAGAGAACATTTCAAGTCTGTCCCTTGCAACCCTGTATGCTGCTGGACACTTTCCCTGATTTTTGGATTTGGCAACATCTAGTGGAGTCATAGGCTGTCTGCCTAAAATAATTTTGAAAACGGGCTCATTTCTGTTGCAGACGACTTGTGCAGATTGTAGCAAAATTGCGCACTGTCTAACAACGCAACCCAATTCCATTGACTTGTTGTAACATAATGCCTCAAATATTCTTCTAATAAGTGGTTGATTCTTTCCGTCTGTCCATCTGTTTGTGGGTGATTTGCAGTAGAGAATTTCAACTCGGTTCCCATCATATTGAACAGTGCTGTCCAAAACCTGCCAGTGAACCTTGTATCCCTATCACTCACAATATCAGCCGGAATACCAAAATACTTAACCACATATTTGTAGAATAAATCAGCAGCAACTTCAGATGAGCATAACTCAGGTGCAGCAATAAAAATGGAATACTTCGAAAATCTGTCAACCACCACCATGATAGATACTTTGCCATCTACCTTAGGGAATCCAGAAATGAAATTCATACTTACCGATAGCCATGGACTTTCAGGAATAGGCAGAGGTTGCAGCAAACCTACTTCCTTCTTACGTTCAGTCTTGTCAACTTGACACATATGACAAGTCCTGACGTATGCCTCAATATTGTCTTCTATCTTTGGCCAAAAGTAAACACGAGACAGTAAGGCTAACATCCTTTCAACACCTAGATGTCCATCCCACGTAGAATCATGTGCCTCTTTCATTAAATCTCTGCACAGTCCTCCTTGGTTTGGTATAACGATTCTCCCCCCTTTGAAATAGAGCAGATCGTCCTCGATCCAATACCGTCTCATTGTGCCATCTTGCACTTGATCCATCCATCTAACATATAATGAATCCTTTGCGGCACACATTCTGATCCTATCATAGAAATCAGTTTCAGGTTTACAAATTGAATATACTGCAACGAATACCTCCTTTCTACTTAATGCGTCAGCAACTTGGTTATGTTTTCCTAGCTTATGTTCCCACAAGAAATCATACTCTGCCAGAAATTCTTGCCACCGTGCCTGTTTAAGACTCAACTTCTTCTGTGTCTTGAAAAATGTATTAGCTACATTATCAATTCTCACGACAAATCGAGTACCTAGGAGATAAACTCTCCAAACCTGTAGGCAGTGAATAACAGCAACCATTTCTTTTTCATGAGTTGAGTATATCTGTTCAGCATCATTCAGTTTCTTACTTTCAAAGGCCACAGGATGACCTTCCTGCACTAACACGCCACCAATAGCTTTGTCCGACGCATCAGTGTGAACTTCAAATGGTAACTCAAAATCAGGCAATTTGAGTATTGGTTCAGATGCAATAGCTTCCTTCAAATTCTGAAATGCTTCATCACATCGTTTAGACCAAACCCATTTCGTATCCTTCTTTAACAAGTCTGTCAAAGCCGCTGCCCTCTTTGAGTAACCAGCACTGAATTTTCTGTAATAGTTAGCCAACCCAAGAAACGACCTCAAATCCTTCACATGATGAGGTGCCTGCCAGTCAACAATGGCTTGCACTTTCTTAGGATCCATTCGAACTTGGTTTTTACTAACAAGATGCCCCAAGAATTTTATCTCTTGTTGAGCAAACTCACACTTTTCCATCTTAACATAAAGTGTGTATTTTCTCAATTGAGACGGAACCAAACTTAAGTGATTAAGATGTTCCTCCAACGTTCGACTATATATGACAATATCATCCAAATAGACAACAACAAAATCATCAAGATAGTCAAACAGTACATTATTCATTAAGTTGCAAAATATTGCCGGAGCATTGGTTAGCCCAAATGGCATTACAAAGAACTCATATGAACCATATCTAGTTACACATGTTGTTTTTGGTTCATCACCATCTGCTATCCTAACCTGCCAGTAGCCTGCCCTAAGATCAAGTTTTGTGAACCAGCATGCTTTACTCAACCTGTCCATCAAGTCCTGTACCAACGGAACCGGATACTTATTCTTTACAGTTGCCTTGTTCAGCGTCCTGTAGTCTACACACATTCGCATCGTCCCATCCTGTTTCTTTTGAAATAAAACAGGAGCACCATATGGAGCCTTAGATGGTTGAATCAATCCAGCATCCAATAATCTCATTCAACTGTTTATGCAATTCAGCCAATTCTTTAGGAGCCATACGATAAGGAGCCTGCGCAGGAGCAACCGTACCAGGCAGCAACTCAATTTTATGATCGATGTCCCTCCTTGGTGGTAACTTCTTTGGCAACTCAGGCGGCATAACATCAGCATACTGTTTTAACAATTCAGCAACACAATCAGGCACTTCTACCTTAACATCAGGTTTCACTTCGACCAAGGCAACAAGAAAAGTCTCATCACCCCTCTTCAACCCTTTGTCGATTGACATAGCAGACAACAATATTCCCTTGTATTTCTTCTTTGCAAGTTTATTAACATTCCCAAATGGATGAACTCCTTTAAGAAATCCAGCATTGCTTTCATTCATAACCATCACTCCATCTAGATGAGGAAATGGTACAAACTGGAACTTTCTTAGAAAATCAATCCCAAGTATGATCTCAAATTCACCAAGCGGCATCACTCAGCCTATCTTACTCGCGCAGTTTTGACTAAGTATAGAAATACTTAAGCAGCAGAATTAAACAACACACAGAATGTACAGGAACTCTTCCCAACTTTTTATTAATCTCGTATTAATACAAAAAGAAGGCTTCACGAATTTGTCTAAGGCCAGAATTCTCTTCTCTGCCCCTTAGACGAAATTTCCACCTTATAAAATTTCTGCACATGGCACTTACATGCGGCAGTTACAATTGACACTTGTCACCACAAGATTCAAACTAATGTTCCCAACAGCTATAATTCTAACAGATAGAATTTAATTCAAATTTAATCCTTATCCAAATGAAATACAGAAATATTCTAAGTGTTAGAATATTTGTATTTCGTTTGGATAAGGATTAAATTTGAATTAAATTCTATCTGTTAGAATTATAGCTGTTGGGAACATTAGTTTGAATCCTGTGGTGACAAGTGTCTGACAGGTGTCAATTGTAACTGCCGCATGTAAGTGCCATGTGCAGAAATTTTATAAGGTGGAAATTTCGTCTAAGGGGCAGAGAAGAGAATTCTGGCCTTAGACAAATTCGTGAAGCCTTCTTTTTGTATTAATACGAGATTAATAAAAAGTTGGGAAGAGTTCCTGTACATTCTGTGTGTTGTTTAATTCTGCTGCTTAAGTATATCTATACTTAGTCAAAACTGTGCGAGTAAGATTGGCTGAGTGATGCTGTAAGATAGGCTGAGTGATGCCGCTTGGTGAATTTGAGATCATACTTGGGATTGATTTTCTAAGAAAGTTCGAGTTTGTACCATTTCCTCATCTAGATGGAGTGATGGTTATGAATAAAAGCAATGCTGGATTTCTTAAAGGAGTTCATCCATTTGGGAATGTTAATAAACTTGCAAAGAAAAAAGACAAGGGAATATTGTTGTCTGCTATGTCAATCGACAAAGAGTTGAAGAGGGGTGATGAGACTTTTCTTGTTGCCTTGGTCGAAGTGAAACCTGATGTTAAGGTAGAAGTGCCTGATTGTGTTGCTGAATTGTTAAAACAGTATGCTGATGTTATGCCGCTTGAGTTGCCAAAGAAGTTACCACCAAGGAGGGACATTGATCATAAAATTGAGTTGCTGCCTGGTACGGTTGCTCCTGCGCAGGCTCCTTATCGTATGGCTCCTAAAGAATTGGCTGAATTGCATAAACAGTTGAATGAGTTATTGGATGCTGGATTGATTCAACCATCTAAGGCTCCATATGGTGCTCCTGTTTTATTTCAAAAGAAACAGGATGGGACGATGCGAATGTGTGTAGACTACAGGGCGCTGAACAAGGCAACTGTAAAGAATAAGTATCCGGTTTCGTTGGTACAGCACTTGATGGACAAGTTGAGTAAAGCATGCTGGTCACAAAACTTGATCTTAGGGCAGGCTACTGGCAGGTTAGGATAGCAGATGGTGATGAACCAAAAACAACATGTGTAACTAGATATGGTTCATATGAGTTCCTTGTAATGCCATTTGGGCTAACCAATGCTCCGGCAACATTTTGCAACTTAATGAATAATGTACTGTTTGACTATCTTGATGATTTTGTTGTTGTCTATTTGGATGATACTGTCATATATAGTCGAACGTTGGAGGAACATCTTAATCACTTAAGTTTGGTTCCGTCTCAATTGAGAAAATACACACTTTATGTTAAGATGGAAAAGTGTGAGTTTGCTCAACAAGAGATAAAATTCTTGGGGCATCTTGTTAGTAAAAACCAAGTTCGAATGGATCCTAAGAAAGTGCAAGCCATTGTTGACTGGCAGGCACCTCGTCATGTGAAGGATTTGAGGTCATTTTTTGGGTTGGCTAACTATTACAGAAAATTCATTGTTGGTTACTCAAAGAGGGCAGCGGCTTTGACAGACTTGTTGAAGAAGGATACGAAATGGGTTTGGTCTGAACGATGTGATGAAGCATTTCAGAATTTGAAGGAAGCTATTGCATCTGAACCAATACTCAAATTGCCTGATTTTGAGTTACCATTTGAAGTTCACACTGATGCGTCGGACAAAGCTATTGGTGGCGTGTTAGTGCAGGAAGGTCATCCTGTGGCCTTTGAAAGTAGGAAACTGAATGATGCTGAACAGATATACTCTACTCATGAAAAAGAAATGGTTGTTGTTATTCACTGCCTACAGGTTTGGAGAGTTTATCTCCTAGGTACTCGATTTGTCGTGAGAACTGATAATGTAGCTAATACATTTTTCAAGACACAGAAGAAGTTGAGTCCTAAACAGGCACAGTGGCAAGAATTTCTGGCAGAGAATGATTTCTTGTGGGAACATAAGCCAGGAAAACATAACCAAGTTGCTGACGCACTAAGTAGAAAGGAGGTATTCGTTGCAGTATATTCAATTTGTAAACTTAAAACTGATTTCTATGATAGGATCAGAATGTGTGCCGCAAAGGATTCATTATATGTTAGATGGATGGATCAAGTGCAAGATGGCACAATGAGACGGTATTGGATCGAGGACGATCTGCTCTATTTCAAAGGGGGGAGAATCGTTATACCAAACCAAGGAGAACTGCGCAGAGATTTAATGAAAGAGGCGCATGATTCTACGTGGGATGGACATCCAGGTGTTGAAAGGATGTTAGCCTTACTGTCTCGTGTTTACTTTTGGCCAAAGTTGAAAGACGATATTGAGGCATACGTCAGGACTTGTCATGTGTGTCAAGTTGACAAGATTGAACGTAAGAAAGAAGCAGGTTTGCTGCAACCTCTGCCTATTCCTGAAAGGCCATGGCTATCTGTAAGTATGGATTTCATTTCTGGATTCCCTAAGGTAGATGGCAAAGCATCTATCATGGTGGTGGTTGACAGATTTTCGAAGTATTCTATTTTTATTGCTGCACCTGAGTTATGCTCATCTGAAGCTGCTGCTGATTTATTCTACAAATATGTGGTTAAGTATTTTGGTATTCCGGCTGATATTGTGAGTGATAGGGATACAAGGTTCACTGGCAGGTTTTGGACAGCACTGTTCAATATGATGGGAACCGAGTTGAAATTCTCTACTGCAAATCACCCACAAACAGATGGACAGACGGAAAGAATCAACCACTTATTAGAAGAATATTTGAGGCATTATGTTACAACAAGTCAATGGAATTGGGTTGCGTTGTTAGACAGTGCGCAGTTTTGCTACAATCTGCACAAGTCGTCTGCAACAGAAATGAGCCCGTTCGAAATTGTTTTAGGCAGACAGCCTATGACTCCTCTAGATGTTGCCAAATCCAAAAATCAGGGAAAGTGTCCAGCAGCATACAGGGTTGCAAGGGACAGACTTGAAATATTCTCTGAAGCACAAGATAGCTTGCGCAAGGCTCAACGGCGCATGAAAAAATATGCTGACCAACATCGTCGCTCAGTTGAGTTCAACGTGTGCGACAAAGTTTTGTTGAAACTTACTCCACAAATCTGGAAACAGATTGTGAGTAAGACTAGGCGTCGGGGTTTGATTCCCAAATATGATGGTCCATTCGAAGTGGTGAAATGAGTGGGCGAAGTTGCCTATAAATTGAAGTTGCCTGAAAGGTTGAAGATTCATCCCACTTTCCATGTGAGTTTCTTGAAACCTTACTTTGCAGATGTCGATGATCCGGACAGAAACAGATCAAAGAGGGCTCCTCCATCAGTACCTACACAATTTGATGCTGACATTGAGAAGATCCTTGATCACCGGGTTTTGGGCACAAGTAAGAAGAATACTAAGACAGAATTCTTAGTTCACTGGAAAGGCAAGAGTGCGGCTGATGCAGTCTGGGAGAAGGCGAAAGACCTTTGGCAATTTGATGCTCAAATCGACGACTATCTTAAAACAGTCTCGATGAGGACATCAAGTTCAAGTGGTGTGGGTGGTCTGTTAGATCCGTGAACTACTTGATCTAACCACGTGCAGGCATGTCAAGGACTTGGGCATTGGTCTTGACATGAATGGTGGCAAAACAGTGCAGCGCAGGTTCAAGGTGCTTGGGTGTTGGCAAGACAACCTGAACGTGCAAGGTTGACGTGCGGCTGGGGTCGTTGGCAAGACAGCGTGTTGGCTTGACAAGGCAAGGCTGTGAAGACTTGACGATGGCAAAGACAAGGGCATTCACATGGATTGCTGAAATAAACTAAGTGTTGAAGGGTAGCTGAAATATTCTAAGTGTTGGAAGCTGGCTGAAATATTCTAAGTGTTGGAATGTAGTCAGAAATATTCTAAGTGTTAGAATATTTGTATTTCATTTGGATAAGGATTAAATTTGAATAAAATTCTATCTGTTAGAATTATAGCTGTTGGGAACATTAGTTTGAATCCTGTGGTGACAAGTGTCTGACAGGTGTCAATTGTAACTGCAGCATGTAACTGCCATGTGCAGAAATTTTATAAGGTGGAAATTTCATCTAAGGGGCAGAGAAGAGAATTCTGGCCTTAGACAAATTCGTGAAGCCTTCTTTTTGTATTAATACGAGATTAATAAAAAGTTGGGAAGAGTTCTTGTACATTCTGTGTGTTATTTAATTCTGCTGCTTTAGTATTTCTATACTTAGTCAAAACTGCGCGAGTAAGATAGGCTGAGTGTTGCAGACGTTTGCAGGACTGCCTAGGGTGGTGTTCGGTAAAAATAAATCGACCCTTTTTTAAGGAGACGGTGGAAATGGAACAAAATAGTGACGGTTGCTGTCAAAAAGAAAATCCAAAGAGGATGGATTAGGGATAGAAACATCCAATGCCTTGCACCTCTTCCATCACACATTAATTTTTTTATATCTTTAGTTTTTAATTTTGGATTCCAACTCCATTTATGTCTACTATCATAAAAATTGCCTTATTAATTTTATTTGACTGTAGTTCTGTGTCTTCATTATTAATAGATTGTATCCATTGTTTTGTAAAGAAAAAATAAAGTATTGTCTACTGAATGTCACATACTTAATCCCCTCAATAGTGCTCTGGCAATATTAACATATAGTCATGCTATGGATCAAAATAACCACGATTGTTCTCCATGTCTATATAAAATCACATTGTGGCGATTAAGTACTATATAAAATGAGAAGATCATGGTGTAGCCTTTGATTACACAAAAAGAAAGAGAGATAGAGAGAGAGATACCTAGAACTTCTGCTGATGTGATTCTTCTTTTTGCATCCTGCGTTAGCATTTTTCGAACAAGATCCTTGGCACTATTTGATATTGATGGCCACGGATCACTATGAAAGTCAATTTCTCCTTGTAGTATAGCATGGAATATTCCCTTTTCAGTTTCTGAAAAGATTTGGCAAAACATGTTAAAAGAGAATGCAGAAAATAACAACCAGTAAAGTATATTATTATGTTTTTGTCTCTGTCCTTACCATCCCAAAATGGAGGTACACCACTAAGAAGAATATACAAAATAACACCTGCACTCCATACATCTGCTTCCTTTCCGTAACTGCGCCTCAATACTTCAGGAGCTACATAGTATGCACTACCAACTATATCGCGATACACCTTACCTGAAATCAATAAATAAAACATGAATTTAAATTGTGTAGATCTTAAATGCAGGAAACAAGGATAGCTTACGACAACAATGGCTTAAAAACAAAATAAAAGCATGGTGGGATCATCAATACACTGTCAAAAAGTGCACATGGAACTGATATAGGTACAATTCTGTTATGAGAGAAGCAGGCTTAGTGGTTTATAGAATCAAATAGAATATAGAGAATCCAAAGTAACTTAAATTGCAAGAGAAAAGGATTTCCTGTGGAGTACACCTATTAATTATGGTATAAAGAGAAAGAGATGAAGGGGATGGCAACGTGATATGAAGTAATACATACTTAGTAAGATATTAGGTAATACTATGATGTTTATTTTAGGTATTAGTAACTTTAACTTCAAATTCTTTCATTTACCTAACATTTTGTCAATACCACTAATTCAGGTTTCCACATGAAGATCAAACTCATCCAAATATAACTTCGTAGGTTGACATCATGAAATATTATAGTAAATTTTGTTCTAGATAATAGGTCTTATAGAAGTGTGTAGAAGTAGTAGTCCTCCTTAACTATAAGTTTGTAATAATCCTTTTGGAATCAGAATACTCATACAATCGCATGTCTACTAGAGCAAGAGCTTCCCTCATTAATTCTTGATCATGAAATTTTTTATCTAAGTTTCCTCACTCTTTCTTGACTGGTTGTTTTTCTCGATGATAGTATAATGTGTCAGACTGATTTTTCTATTTTCTTCATATTCTGTTATAGATCAACAATCCCTGTCAAAAAGAGGAAAAGAAATGTCCTTTTGATTTTGACATTCAATTAGACATTGCACAAATTTTATTTAAAGAAAAAGGCTGCTATTGTGCCATTGATTTCCATAAACGAGTCTTCCATCAGCTGCTTCACAGCTTCAAAGTGAAGCCTCTATTCCCGTTTTCCATATACATAATTGCTACAAAGATGCCTTAATTCTAGAAGAAGAAACTTTACATATTTCACAGCATAGGTGCCTTGCTCACACCATTGAATCATCTGATTAGGGTGTTACAAAATATTCAGTGAAATATTGTTTTTCCGTGTATGGCACATATTGAGCAAGTGTTCTATCCTAAGAACTTGAGGGATTTAGTAACATAACTACTGTTTAACTTGGCAGGTGAAACATAAGTTATGAAATACTTTCAGATTAATGCATCCAAGGGTGTGGCCTAGTGGTTAATGAAGTGGGTTGAGAAACATGAGGTCTCAGGTTCTCAAATCCCCTAGGTGATTTCTTCTCACCTGTTCTAGCCTTGGTGGGGAGAGTAACCTAGTTATTAAAAGTTGCAATTAGATTATTTGGTACTCTGAGTCAAAATTTTGCATTTAGAAAAACTTCACTTAGACTGTACTGTTAGTATCCAGGAACAAAAATGAAACTGCCATCATGCATTGACAGAAAAAAACTAGTAGTAATGAAGGCTGACAAGTACGTGAAAAGACACCTAATCCAAGTTAATGACTTAGAAACACAATGAATTTATCACAAATTCATAACTAAAGATTCGTTCTTTGCACCAGCATTGTCGAAACATATTTTTTTGGACAATCCAATCATTTATAAGACAAATCAGATAAAATTAGTTATGACTAGTATCGTTGGTTAAAACTAGAATGATAGTGAAAACAATCAGTGTATATTCAATTAAAACGGGTGAGTGTCAAGAATTTCACCTTCCTCGATGAAAACAGAAAGCCCAAAATCAGTAGCCTTGATCATTGTATGTTCATCCTTACTAGTCAATAAGAAATTCTCTGGCTTGAGATCTCTATGCATAACACCCATGAAATGACAAATATAAAGGACATTCACTATCTGTCTGATAATATCAGCAGCATCTTTTTCAGAGTAATATCCCCTGGCAATAATTCTATCAAACAATTCTCCTCCAGCACAAAGTTCCATGACAAGGTGCACCGAATACTGATCTTCATAAGCACCTTTGAATTCGACAATATTTGGTTGTCCACTCAAATGCTGCATCATTTGAATCTCCCTCTTAATATCCTCTCTGTCTTTCCTATTCACAAGTTTCCTCTTTAATATAGACTTGCAAGCATAATTCCTCCTAGTAGAATTCTCAGTACAAAAATAAATAACTCCATATTGACCCCTACCCAATTCTCTCCCAAGTGTGTAATGTGCTTTAATGTTTTCATATGGCTTACCCAAAATGGTATCTTGTTCTATTCTTTGTATTACTGGAATATTTGGTTGACTACTTTTTACAGTAACTTGGTGTGCATGTCTTTGTTGAGTCCTCTCTTGGTTTGTTGGTCTTGGATGATAATAAACTGGATGTTTGTAATGTTGATATGATACAACAGGAGTATTCCCTCTTCTTCTTCTTGGCCTATTGCTATTATTACCTTTAACATCTCGCTCTATATATCTATTTTTGCTGAAACAACCACCCATTTCTACAATCTTTAAAATCAAGATTCAAATTTTTTTATCACAATATATTCAAATGGAATGGAAAAATAATATTTTCTTGATGTTTACGAGAAACAATGGAAATTTGACTAAATCAATATATTATTTTCGGATCACAACAGATTTTGTATTGGTAGAAAGATCCAAAAAATGAGTAGAAATGCCAAGGGGATTATACTTTGTTTATTGTTTGCATTTCATATTTTGTGTTTTTTCCTCATTCAACTTTCTTTTTTTCATGCATCCCCTGTTTTCCTCTAACAGCTTTTTTTCAAACTAGCGAAAATAACGCAATATCTCTTGCTATCTTGTCCATTGGCATAGGCTGCTGGCAATTTAAGCTCATTTTTACTGACCCGTCTAAATAACGTTTATGGATTAAGAGTAATTTTAAATATGGTAATATTTAGGATTATACTCATATTTTACCCATTAAAATATGAGTATATTATGGGTAAACTACGGATCAAATAGGGTATTGTAAGTTTTGTCCAAATTTTTGAAAAATCTTCTGTTACCAAGTTTTAGAAGCGATTTTTCAATACTTTCATATATGGGTTCCTATTAATATTTCAATTCTCAACCTCCACCTCACGCTTTCCAAAAAAAATTAAACTTTATTTTTAAAAAATATTTTGAACTTCAAAATTTCATTTTTTCATCCCACCCTCGAAACCCCCCAACCCACCCCCACACCAGCCCCCTCACCACCCCCCTCTTAAAAAAAAATTTAAGTTTATTTTTAAAAAATGTTTTCAACGTCAAAATTTCATTTTTTTCATCCCTACCGTCATCCCCCCATCACCTTACCCCAACCCCAACCCAAAAAAAAATTAAGTTTGTTTTAAAAAATATTTTCAACTTTAAATATTTATTTTTTCACCCTACCCTGGACTCACCCCACCCTAGCCATCGTCCCCCAACCCCCAACCAACCCCCACACTTCAAAAATATTAAGTTTGTTTAAAAAATATTTTTGACTTCAATTTTTTTCACCCTACCCTGGACCCCTCCTCACCCCCACCCCCACCCCCAAACCCAAAATTTTTTGAAGTTTTTTTTTTATCTTTTATAATAAAATAAAATTAAATGAAGCATTTGTAACAGATTTCATCTAAAAAGACTAAAATATTTTATCCATATTGAATTCTTAAGTAAAGAACAATTTATTCATGAAATATGGGTAAAATATGGGTAAACTCGTATTTTACCCATCCATTTATTACCCAACCCATTTTTACCCATATCAAATATGGGCGGGTTGAATGATTACCCAATTTATATTTACCCATTTTCAACCGCTCACATTTGACCCAACCCGCCCATTTGCCACCACTAGGCCATAAACATAATAACGTGGATCATCTATCTATTATATATAATAATACGATTAATTACCGAAATTTCACTTTTTAGTTTACTTATTATCATTATCGCGCATCACATTAATGTATCTCGCTCATCAAATTAGTGTATCTCACGCATCAAATTAGTGTATTGTGTATAAAATGTACCTCACACATCAGATTAATATATCTCGCGCATCAAATTAGTGTATCTCACACATTAAATTAGTGTATCTCACGCATCAGATTAGTGTATCATGTATAAAATATACCTCATGCATCAGATTAGTGTATCATGTATAAAATATACCTCGTGCATCAGATTAGTGTATCTCGTGCATCATATTAGTGTATCTCGCGCATCAGATTAGTGTATCTCGCGCATCAGATTAGTGTATCATGTATAAAATATACCTCGTGCATCAGATTAGTGTATCTCGTGCATCATATTAGTGTATCTCGCGCATCAGATTAGTGTATCTCGCGCATCAGATTAGTGTATCATGTATAAAATATACCTCGTGCATCATGTTAGTGTATCTCGCGCATCAGATTAGTGTATTTCGCGCATCAGATTAGTGTATCACGTATTAAATATACCTCGTGCATCAGATTAATGTATCTCGCACATCAAATTTATGTATCTCGCGCATCATCTCGCGCATCAGATTAGTGTATCAGGTATAAAATATACCTCGTGCATCAGATTAGTGTACCTCACGCATCAAATTAATGTATCTTATGCTTTAGATCAATGTATCAGCCTTATATTATTGTATCCGTTTTGAGAAATTTTTGTAATTTTAAATTTTTAAGGGATAAATTATAATTTTACGTTTAAAGTATGTGATTATGTAATTTGCCCTTTATAACAACATTGAATATAAATGTTGATAACCAAACTATTCTTCAAATATTTGATTACTTTTATACCTTTCAAGATATAATTTCATATTGGATAAAGTTATAATTTAAAACGTGTACTAATATTGATTTGCATGGACATAATTCTAATCACAATGAAATCTAATTGGACTTTAAAATACAATTTTAACTTTATAATATGAATAGAGTTGGATAAACATTTAGAGTCGGACATTAAGATATTCTATTTGCTACAATTTCAAAATCTAGAGAATTTGAAGAGTTGCATACTGAGAAATTCATTATTTTCTCCAACAAATAATAATTGTCATCCTATATATTAATATATGTATTTGTTCAATATAATCCAATTTATTTAATTAATAAGAATTTTTAATAATGGATAGCACTTCTTGATTTCTTGACTATTTATCTGGTGAATAGAGAATGTAGGACTCAATAGAAAGGAGTGGAGATCAATTTTCTTGAGAATCCATATAATTCTATTTCCCCCCCCCCCCCCCCATCATATATTTATATAAAAGAGAACCTTAGGTCCACATATGTGGCGCAACCACAAGCCAGGATTCTCTTTTAACTTATTTATTTCCAAAATTAGCCTTCTCTTTCATGAAAAGTTGTGACTTTTATGAAAAGTTGTGACTTTTACCAAAAGTTGTGACTTTTTATGAAAAGTTGCTACTTTTATGAAAAGTTACGACTTTTACGAAGAGTTGCGACTTTTACGAAGAATTGCAACTTTTACGAAGAATTGCAACTATAATGAAGAGTTGCGTCTTTATGAAGAGTTGCAACTTTTATGAAAAATTGTGTTTTGTCCAAAGAGTTGTGACCTTTCTGATAAGGCACAATAAGCATTTATTCACACTACCTGTTGTCTATAAATAGAGAGATTTCCTCTCATTTTAAAACATCGAAAATTCTGAACTTCTTCTTCTTCTTCTTCTTCTGTTGAATTTTATATTGTACTTTGCTCATGTTGAGTGACTGACTGAAACTATTGATTTTTTATCAACACACCGGTGAATAGAATCGCTCTATTCCGAGAGGATCTATTCCTTTAAACTTCGGGTACTAGAATGAAATAATTTTCTTAAGGAAACAATGTGCATTCAGTGAGCTCGATTTTCCTTTATGTTTCAATTTATTATTACAGATGCTGGTATATTTTTTACGGTCATTAATTTATTCTTTTTTTTTTGTAAATATATTTTTAAACTTTGTTGTTTATGTTTATGCTTTTGATCATTATGTTGAAGTAAAGATCTGTTAATCAAGAGTTTGATGTAATCATTAGACTATTGATGTCATGTAGATTAGAATTCTTAAACTTGTAAAATAAATGACTTTAATTTTTACAGAGTTTACTGTGGCTAAAAGATCCATGGGATGTGCAAGAAAGGACTTTGAGTGTTCAAAAGTTATGGTGGTTCCACACTACCTTGGAGTTTTATTTATTCAACTTTCTATCTTATCAAGGCATTTAATCGGCCAGTGACATTCAAAAAACAAAGTAATGTAGTGGAATGGTAAGTATTGTACTCAACCTTAATCAAACGTTTGGGGTTCAAATATTGGGTTGGAGTCAATGAATTACCCCTCAAAGTATGATGAATCTATATTAATAAAATACTAATGAAATAATTACCTCCATATAAACTTTAGATTAAAAGTCCGAAAAAAATAAAGGTTTAACCATATTGATCGAAACATAAAAAATAAAATATATCTTTTGTCTATCAAAGTAGTGTCATCGACTGTGTATGATTTTGAACAAGGGACTAGCCAAGACATCATTTAATCCAAATTATTTAAGCAACATACGTTATTTCATTGAACTCCAAGAGATGTGTTTTTATATTTTAATTAACCTATCAAGTACAAAATTAATTGTATAAGATGAATAATATTTAGATTTTGTTTGTTGCGGCCTTGAGTAGGAGAAAAACTTTCGGAATTGATGAATATAATGTTTGTACAACTTTTTAAAAATACAAATATAGACACTAAAATTACATATCTTTTGTAAAGACTTTGGTGATGAACAACTACAGTAAAATGAAGAATTAATAACAATTATAATCAAATCTTTTTCGTTTGAAGATTAAAAAAAACATTTCATTTCTTCTTTGGATAAAATATTCTTGACAATTTACCATAGAGTTGTACCCACTCAAAAACACATGTATTATCAGATGTTTTAACCACCGCGCGAAGCGCGAACACTTTACCTAGTTATTTATAAAGCACAAAATTCATCGTGGGATCCAAAACTTCAATTCTAAGCAAAAAAATCCAAGAAATAGGTACCTTAGGAATTTACATGTACTTTAATATTAGCATTCATTCATTACCACAAAAAAGTAGTACTATGATACTATTACATATGTTCTCTATCTAACTTATCAATCCGTTTACACTTTAAATCTTGAATTCGTTTCTGAACCTATACAATAATCTTTTTCTTCAATAAACCTCAGGAATTCTTTGGAGGACGGGACGCCATTGACGTTGATTCCGATGATGATAGCCATGGCTCCTTGAATTGATCAATATTGTTGATAAAACTTGATCTACCGTAACACCTTGCATGTTCAATCTTCCTAACATGTCCTCTAACTCCTTCTTTGTTATTCTGATTTTTGTCCCTCTAATCTTACTATTACTAGTATTAATCCATAATAATCTTTCTTTTTCTACATCTAAACTTGTCATTGGTGCCACACATTCTTCATGTCTCAAACAATTTCCCATCTTCACTTCTAACAATTATGAAAATATTTTTATTTTATGTATGTTTGCAATTGCATAGATGTTTCTATATTTATAGTCCTATAGGGTGTGTGGCTTTTTGGTGAAGGTGGCTACACATTGGAAAATTCTGTTTTTAGCCACCATTAGTTGACTAATTGATTACTTTCTCTTTTCTTTCTTTATTTTATTTTATTTTTTTATGTTGTTTTTGACTATAAAGGTGTTCTGGAAGTTTGAAACTGTGAAGACAATTTTAACAAAAAAGACTGGAATTTGCTTTATGTCCAATTTTTGGCTAAATTGTTATTTTTTTTCTTAGCCTTCTAGAACTATATGCTTGATTTTCCTAACTAATTTATGTTATTGTAATTAATTAATCAGGCTTAACCTACTACTCTCTCCTTCCACGTGTCCCAATTTGACCTAATACATATCTAGAACTTGGTTATTAGCCGGTGAGCCAATTTCATTTCAGATATGACAAGTCTATTTTGTTTTGTACTTGAAGTGTCGTTAAGTTCGTCTGATTGTCTTTATGATTAATCTCGTGAACAGATACTTTTTTATCGTATCGATTATTCAGATTGGCTTAATAGAGTAACATCAAGAAAATAAGGCGGGAAAAGAATTAATTCTTAAAGATTGTAGATCTTTTCTTGTGACCAATCAATTAAGTTATCATCTTGCATACGTCTCGAAAAGACTCTAGATCTTCTCCACAGAAACACGGTCATACTTCCATTGCTTTATAGCCTTTGTTATGCCTCTATCTTTCCTTCTTGGGGCTAGACACCTAAGAGCATACTCAAAAGGGAAAAATATGGTCTTAAATTTAGTCTAAAAATCAATTCACATTTTTCTAGATATATTATTTACATATATTAGATAATACTAATAATTTTAATATAAATACACAATATTAAGTCAAAGTTCACCCATATATAGCTATCAATATGACTCCACCCCTACTTGGATAGGCCCTCTTAGAGACTTTCCCATGTGCTTCTAAATGACTGCTCAATGAAGAAACCTTCTTTTTTTTTTCTTTTTTTTTTGACTCACACATCACTTATGTTTGTCGTGGATGATTAGGATCAACATTTTGGGTCTGCATTTTCTTTTTGTTGAGGGATAAGAACATTCCAAATTAAAAGGTATGTGGACCATAGTTTTCATTGGTATAAACATTTTACATGTTTGACTAGTATACTTGTGCATACTTGCTTACACGATAGAATTAAAGCAAAATTGAAATTGGATTCTCTACTTGTATAGTACGTCTACAAAAGGAATCGAATTCGATCAATGACACAATATTCATCGTTTCACAACACCTTCATCAACCTCTATTTTCATAGGTGTTGCTTGCTCGGCTTTGATCAAACGATTGATTATAAAAACATAAAAGCACATTCCCAATTGTCATTAATTAATTAGAATTCAAACAATAATTTTTTCGAACAGACTTTGCTTGTTTCACACATCACTATTTGTTTCCGAATTAGCATTAATTGTTGTTAGTTTATGTTTTCAAGTTAGACGAAGTTGTTGACTTTTGAGACACCGCTACCCCTAACAACATGCATATCTATTTTGTTCTGGGAGAAAATAAATGATACAACACCCTACATACAATGAAGATATTAAATTTATTGAACTTGAATATTTAATTAACGTTTATGCTATTCGCATTACTCCCTCCATTCTAATTTATATAGCAATTCTAATATCTAGAGTAAAACTTCTTAATGCATTGGGACATACAATTTAATAATACCTACATAAAATTCCTTGAAATTTTAGTGGTATGCATGTAAGAGTGGAGTTATTGTAATGATATTAAGTGACCAATTGAGTCTATATATATATATCTTCTATCCTCTTTTGTGTCCTATGATATTATTAAGGGTCCGAGTAATATTTTTCTTTGATTAAGACATAACAAAAATTAAACTTTGTTGAATAAGGACCTTAATCCCTAGTCTAAATAAAAGTTTTCTTCTTGTGTTGGAGTTAATTTACTTGCTTGATAAGGGCCTTAATTCCTTAGAGCTTGATAAACTCTTGTAGTAACAAGGTCCAATGCTGTTATTCATTGAGCCCAACTCTAGTTGATAACAAATTGGGATAAATTTTAGGACTCACATAGTTTTAATATGAAATTACAATCTATCTTTCTTTAGTTTGTAATTACATTAATCCTTTAAAAAGTAACACAAACCGGATACATAATATGTAGCTCGGATACATTAAAGAGTATCTCGAATACATTATAACATAAAACGGATACATAATATGTAACTCGTATACATTAAAAACTAGCTCAAATATACCTAAAACTAGCTCGAAAACATTATAAAATAAATCAGATACATAATATGTAACTCAAATATATACATTAAATACTGATTCGAATACATTAACATATAGCTCGAATACATAAAAAAAATTAAAAATTTAAATTTTTTTAAAAATAGAAAGGAAAATTAAAAATAAAAGAAACATAAAAAATGTATTTAAGTAATTTTTCTAATAAACTATATCTATTTTAGCTCATATAGGCTATCCACTCCCACTGTCGACTTAAATTAATCTATTGGTCTTTCATTTCATGAAGGTTTGATACGGTAAAAGATTCCAAATAAATGTTTTCCACTTCAATTTATTTATTTTACTTTTTAGTTCATTTTAAAAGAAATTGTATCTTTCTTTTTCTTAACACCTCTTTAATGTTAATATTTCACGTGAAATGTTTAAGACTGGCTATAAGAATAAAGAACATATTTTATACAATTTTTATATTTTTAGTTTAAGACCACAAGATTCAATTTATTTAGTTAAAGCCAAACAATCAATTTAAACTACTCGATTTGCAATATTGCATAAACAATGTTAGATTCTAATTAATATTATATATTTTGATTTCTCTTTATATGACACTTTTTAAATTTTTCCCACATAGATTGAGGTCCAGAGAGCTCAATTTTAGCTAATTATGCATTAAAGCACAACTTAATAGCTTGTGTATTAATTGATCTAACAATTTGAGAGATCAATTACTCCCGCTCTGTTAATTGTGATAATTCATTGGATACATTTTTTATTTAGAGATGTCCTACAAACTTTAATACTCATCATAGCTATAATTTGTTATAATTACCACTCGCGATTAACACTATATATTAATTATGTGGGCTGACTTCGAGTTTATATAATTAGTCACGTTTGTATATGTATAATTTGCCAAAATATACAAATATATATGTATAATATACAATTATTTAACCTATATACATATACAATTCACATCTCTCTCACTCTCTCGCTCACCTCTCTCAATCTCGCTCGCATCTCTCCTCCCTCTCCCAATCTCGCTTGTCATATATACAAATGCATATGTATAATATACAATTATATATATATATATATATATATACACACGCACACACACAAAATTCACGTCTCTCCCACTCTCTGCCCTCTCTCGCTCTCCTCTCTCCTCCCTCTCCCGGTCTCGCTCGCCTCTCTCCTCCCTCTCCCAATCTCTCTCGCCATATATACAACTACATGTATAATATACAGTTATCTAACCAATATACATATATAATTCACCTTTCTCCACTCTTTCCCCTCTCTCTCTCCTCTCTCCTCTCTCCTCTCTCTCTCACAGTCTCGTCGCTTCTCTCCTCCATATAACATGTAGCTACAAATTGTAATTATCAAACTATAGCTATGGAGATTAATTAATTATTTTTAAGTGGCTAGATGTGAAAGTTCCCCAAATAATAAAGCTATACATTAAAGAATATGAATATTAAACTAAAGGTCATAACTAAGTCGGATCCTATAATTTCAGGAAATTAATTATACACTAATTAAATTAAAATAGAACGAAAGAAACGATAATTTTTTTTATTTTTTATTTTATAAAATACCCTTATTGAAGCGTGCACAAAAACCTGCTTGCTTAAGCTTAGCCCAAATATATGAGGGAGATTAAATATTTTTAACTTTTATGAACTCAAAAGAATCAAAATTGTCGAGTTAATGCCTAAATATTAATTAAGGTACTACTTTGAACCTACTTTCAAATATTAAGGATCAATTATCCTCACATTTTCATGAATTTTGTTACTTTTATATATAACTTAAACAAGAGTGTCAAATCTTGATTTATAAAGGATGACTACATTACATCATTAATTAATTTATACGAGCATGACTCTTATTTAACTCGATCGTGTGACCCCTCAAATTTGCAATTTATTTAACTAGTGTTTCTAATCATTCACTAAAAGAATATATTAATTCAAGAATAGTAATAACTTAAAAAATAATAAATTAATAGTCCATGATGAGAAGAATAATATAATTAATTAGCCACACCAAGTGAAAGACTTCACTAAAGTATATGAAAAGAATAATTTGGTTAAGATTCTTTATTGTGAATTTATTTATTTATTGTTATTAAGATTTGTTAGAGTGTCATGTATCATTGATAATTCAGTTTGGAATCTTTGAATACATGATTTCATTTCATCCTTATTTTATGTTGTCAATATTATTATTTTCAAAATTCTTTTGGATGAGAATGATTCGTGAATAGTGGGAAAAATAAATGAACAAGGGGGGAGCTAGTGTATTTATAAAGAGAGAGAGTATTTCAAATGATCACTTTCTCTTCTTTTCTTGTTATCTTTTCATTTCTTTATTAAAACATTAATATAAGGTACTTAAAATTACAGTCAGACGAAACACATTATCGAATTAAGCAAAGACACGTGGAAGATGGCCAAACTAATGATATTACTTTGAGAGGTTGATAATATTACCTCCGTTCACTTTTAGTTGTTATGATTTTTATTTTTAGAATCAAACTATAATAATTTTGACTAATATTTTAAGATGTATTTTTTAATCATATTGATATATGCAAGAAATTGCAATGTATAGTACTTTTCATATAATTTTTGAATATCTAAATTTTTTGTTTAAAATATCAAATTAATATAATCTTATTTAACTTTAAAAATTACTCAAATTGACTTTCGAAAAATATAACATGACAAATAAAAGTGGATTGAGAAAGTATAATTTACCCCATAGGAATCAAACTGGACCAAGGCTCAGCATGCCCAGAGGAAAAGCCAATGGTTAGCCATTATATATAAAACTGTTCCACGAGTGGAGTCGGATGTTACTCTTTACTCTTTAATGTCATTAATCATGTTATTTATCACGAATTATGGGGATTAATTATAGATTAGCCCCATAAAAGTTGTATGATGGTCTCTATAACCCATAAACGCTTAGCTATCAAATGTTAACATCAATATATATGAAGTGGATATTAATTCACTACAATAAAAATAATTTTAGCAGTAATATCTTTATCGACATAATTAAGTGTCATTAGATCTAATGTCGCTAAAGCCTTTAGGGATATATACAAAGACTGTTAATTGACGCTAAAAACACATATTTCGCGATAATTGCTAATTAATTAATTACCGCTAAAATTTATTTTTGATGTAGTGACTTGACGTTATCAATAATTGATCAAGTAAACCTTGACTACTTTAAATGACATCATATTTTCACAAGAATAGTTTGTTTATATATATGTTCATGATAGACGTTGCTATAATATGTATTCAATATTAAAAATTGAGTTCACTTCCTTCTTATTTTTCCAAACAAAAAAGTATACAAACTTGCTACTTGATGTCATCCCTTTCGTCAGTGCATATAGAACCCACCAAATATGTATTTTGTGGTTCGTCCCTTTTAGATTACTATGGTGAAAGCATCAAAGTTCTCTACATATTTAGATTAGTAAAGAATATTATAAATGAACAAAAATAAAATCCTTTGAGATTAATTACTCCTATATACATTTTAAATCTGATCAAGGATTAATATTTTAATAGTGCAAATGTACTCTTTAATTTAACTTCAACCTTTCAATATTTATATATGTATAAATAAATATTTAAATTTATATAAAATTAAATATATAAACACACATATTTTATGCGATAAAATACATATAAAACATATATCATAATACACATTGCTAAGTAGGACGACACAAAATATTCAATAATTAAAATGAATTGTACATTAACTAGATTCGGGTGCAACAACCTCAAAAAGAGTCCCATATATGTGGACCATACTGCTTACTGCTTAGCATGGTATAATACATTTAATTATTGAATATTATTAATATAAAATTGGTCATATGCTCTGGAACCTTCTTTACAAGTCAAATGTTTGCATTCAGTGTAATTCTTTTTTTGGTGCGTCATATTTTACTTCATCAAAAAATAAATTAAGTGAATTGATGTATTTTTGGACTTTTTATTATTATTTTTCTTTTTAGCTGCGGATTTTTAAAATATACCTTGTTATTAAATTGCCATAAAAATAGTTGTAATTTAAAATTGCTCATTATATAGTTTTTAAATATTAAAATTTCAAAGTATTAATAAACCATCTACCACTTTTCTAATTAGCCAACCTTACCCTGTGTGCAGCTTTAGATGTCTTCCAATTTCTTTCTTCTAAATACTTCCCTAAATTGTTTTACTCCTACAAATAATAAAACTCCATTAACAACATGAATATCTCCAAATAAAACCTTTTCAATAAGACCACTACCATCAGTAGAGGTGTTTGTAATTCGGTTTGAATCAATTATTAGTTAAAATCAAATCAATTTGATTGGTTTTTAAATTTTCAAAATCAAACTAAACGGAAAAAATAACCGTCGGTTTGGTTATTGACGATTTGGTTCATTTGGTTTGAATTTTGAGGACATACGTATCTCGATAGACACAGTCTCACAGACATGAACAATCCACAGGAAAATTAATGTGGGTTCAATTAAGCAATTAAATAATACTAGATTTATTATTACACGAACAAAGTGATTCAATTAAGAGAAAATGTGACTATTTTATGTGAGGTAGGTTAAGCAAAGACTAAAGTAATGACTTTTGATGGACTTGAATTTAGAGTTGTAATAGTCGAATTAAAATTTAATTGTTGGGCTTGAGAAAAATAATAAAGTTAAAAGACAAGTTAATTAAAATATATATATATATATATCTAATTTCTCGGTATGGTCGATTGTTTTTGCGGTTGTTATTTAGTAAACCAATCAAATAATATCGATTTTCAAAATTTAAAATCAAATCAAACCCAAAAAAAATCACTCAATTTGATTCGAATTGAGGTTCTATTCAAGCTTTTTTTTTTTTTAATCAATAACGATGAACAATCCTAACTACCATGACTTGTTTGTTCTTTCTTTTGATTTCTTCTTTATCTTCAAAGTTTCATTTTAATTCCAAACAAAACTAAAGACTTGACAAGGTGATCAACTCAACAAGCATGTTAGGTCCATATATTTGTTTTTCGATTTTTTCTCTCTCTTTTTAATGTGAAATGCACTATTTTTATGAATATAATTTTCATATACACCATGTAAGCACACTTAATTATTATTATTATTAAGCTATTTGCTCCTAAATTTATTGTTCATTGCTTTCAAGGCAACAACCTCTGAATTATAAGACAAGACATGCTTTTGCTCCTTCCATCTTATTTTTCAAGGCATTCTCAGAATTTTACATCCCCACGCAAAGGAGAAGGAATATTTAAACAAAAAAAAAAAAAGAAGGGAAGTGCTAAATGGCCAGATAATTTGGCCAAAAAATTTTTAAAAATTATAATATCTTTTTTATTTTAAAAATAAATCGATCTTCTTTTTATTTTTTAGTAAAAGATTTTAAAGATAAAAGGGTGAAAAATATTTTTAAAAAATAAAGTTATATAGAAGAAATCTCATTCTAGCCAAAATTTCTGGCTAATAGAAAATAAATAAATTAACTCTGCGTTATACCAAAGACAAAACACATATACATGACATTTTACTGAATAATAATATAATCCTCACTACTTCATTCTTAACTACAATGTTGATTAATATCTTGTGTTCCTTATCTGTATTTTTTTTTAATAATTGAGAATGTTTTCTACTTTTTCTTGTTGGTCTGCATATATATTTATTGTCCTTGTACTAATTGTTTTTCCTTTGCTTTTGCATCTTTTCTTTATTTTGATTTTTAATATACTTTACTTGATTGAAATGGTTTTTAAATATAACAAAAATGTTCATTTTGATCCTTAATATATTAGATACATGAATTTTTTGTGTCAAATACATGACTTTGAAGTATAGATACATAGGGAGAGAGATGGGCGAGAGAGGCTAGTGAGAGAGTTTGTATATCCCATATATATCTCAAACTAGATAATGATAGGCCCGTTTAAGGACCAATATTACAATCTTATAATAGAAATTTGATTAGGTTTTTAAAAGAAAATTTATTATGATATTTTTAAGAAAATAAATCATCTCATTCTTTATAAAGTAGTAAAAGGATGAAAAAAACTTATGACTTTGTTCTTAATATTTATTAAAATTAGGAGAACAATTTTGTATAATAAAGAAAGAATTTTTTCCAAAGTAATTAATAAACATGATTTATTAATGGTTTATATCAAAGAGAGAGGATTTAAAAATATCAACAATAGTTGATATAATATATACTGCAGTAATTTAACATGATATAGTTATTATAATAATTTATATAATTTGCTTAAAATGATTTTAACTATGATAAAATAATAGTAATAAATAAATATATGTTTTTTCAATAAATTATATAATGACATATATGTTACGTGAAGTTTTGAGTGAAGTTTTGAGATTATACATAAAAAGAGAAATTAAGTAAATTAGATACTTCAAAAATTATCTCTACAGTCAAAAAAAAAAAATGCCATGAAATTGAAAAGTCGGAAGAAAACCAAAGAAAATGACATAACATGCTTCTGAAATTGTTGAAAATTTTGTTCATGAAGAGCTATCTCACTGGTTGTATTCCTTTTGAATTAAGCATTTTGAGAAAAGTAATTGTGATTGATATTGAATTGAACATGTTAACTAATTCATTAGGATGTTTGAAAAGTGTGGATTAGTTAAATCTTGCTGAAAGTTGAGTCAACATAGAGAGATTTGATCGCAACTGCATTATTGGTTTTCCTAATAAGAGATCTATACCAGAGTGTATAATATTTATGACGCAAATAAAAAATAAAGGACGAAAAATTTATTGGTATAAGACATGAGAGGATAGAGAATTGAGGAGTGAATGAAATGAAGAATGAGTTAATGTGTATTTATTTGTGTCATAGACTTAGTTCTAGAAAAATCTTACAATTTATAGTTTTAGAAAAGTCATGTAACTTGTGGAGGAAATTTACCACTTGAAAAAAAAGATTTTAATGAAGTTTACAAATACAATTTATACTTTTTAAAATGAAATATATATGAAATGATCATATTACGGTAGATTGTCCTCAACTTTTTAAATCAAACACATATTTAGATTAATATGTTTGAAATCAAGTAAAAGTACAAAGATTATATATTTTGATGAATAACTACACTTTTATAATCTAGTAACATTTTTAGTTTACTTTAAATACAAATATATCATCCTATTCATTTTATTTGTAAAGTTACCTTTTAATATATTTTTATAATATTTATTTTAAAAATATTGAAATTAATTTTATTTATTCTTTAATTTAAATATAATATATATTATTAATTTTATCATACTTGTTTCTTTTTAGGTACATTAATTAGAGTCGAAATAAAGGTGAAAATAATTAACTATAGTAATGAACTTTATGTTAAAGTAGACCTTTTTAGTAAGCATAATCAATATAAAAATATTAGGAATTAATTAAAATAATAATTAGATAGAGTAATGAATAGATATCAGAATAACTCATAAAAAATATAAAGTTATAACAAAATGTGTTGATAGAAATAACATTTATCAAAGATGTTTCTAGAACTATTTAGTTTCTTGTTATTATTCTTAGTAGATTTTGTAAGTATGAAATTATATTTTTACCCTTGATCATCATTTACTTTTATATACAAAGAGATGTTTCTAGAATTATTTATTTCTCTTGCTATCTTTATTAATAGATTTTTATAAGTATAAAATTATATTTTTACCCTTCGTCGTCCTACCACTTCACTCTTCTATTAGGAATTAATTAAAATAATAATTAGATAGAGTAATGAATAGATATCACAATAACTCATAAAAAATGTGAAGTGATAACAAAATGTGTTGATAGAAATAACATTAATCAAAGATGTTTCTAGAACTATTTAGTTTCTTGTTATTATTCTTAGTAGATTTTGTAAGTATGAAATTACATTTTTACCCTTGATCATCATTTACTTTTATATACAAAGAGATGTTTCTAGAATTATTTATTTCTCTTGCTATCTTTATTAATAAATTTTTATAAGTATAGAATTATATTTTTACCCTTGGTCGTCCTACCACTTCACTCTTCTATATAATATGATAATACTAGATAATTTAAGGCCCGTGATACGGGCCCAATATAATTTTACATGTTTTGTTGAAAAAACTACATAAATTCACAACTTAAGATATCATAATTTCTTCTCGAATATATTTTTATCCCCTCTTGAATATGTCCTACCATGAAGTAATATATATCATTAGTAATATATCAGACAATCAATGAATGTATTCGAGAGCAACAAAAAAATTGAAATTTTTGTAATTGAGGAAACTTCTACGATAGGATGTAATTAACTTGTAAATATATGAGATTTCTATACTTTATACTATTTATTTTTACAGTAAACAACTTCAATATATTACTTAATAATCTTTTTCAAATGTTCATACGACATAAATGCATCATTTACAACCCAACTTGAGAAAGTTGATTTTCAAAAAATTCTATAAAGCAAGGAAATAGAGAATTGCGTTAGATTATGAGTGAAACTATTTCGCATTCGAGGAACATATAAAATATTGATAACTTTGAAAAAGTTTATCGATCTTCATATATTTTCACAAGTGGTATCTATTTTCTACAATGTTATCATCTTTTTTTTGTTATATTTACACCATAAATTTTGCATATGATAATACTAATTTTGATCAACCAATTTGTAAAGATCGATTCAAAGTTTTTCAAATCTCTACTGCTTCAACTTAAGTATAATGCATTTGTAATTTGCTTTGCCGATGAATTTTATGATAAATTTCATTATTGTTTCTTCGATAATAGAAATACTTCTATTTATTTTGGTTTTAATAGTGAAAGTATTTATTAAAAACTCGATTTCTGATTTCCACAACACTAAAAATAATCATGAAATCAAATTTATTTTTATATATATAATAACAATTATCATAATATTATATTCTATGTATTGAAAGTATTTATTAAAATGTTAATTTCTAACTCCACAAAAATAAAAGCAATCATGAAAGCAATTTTATTTCTATGCATGATAAAAATTGACATATGTTATGTTCTAAATTATATTAACAATTTTTTTTAGGGAAAATACATCAAATCCCCCCTGAACTTGGCACGAAAACTCGCTTTAGTACTTAAACTATACGGGCGTTTAAATACCACCCTTATCATCTTTGAAGTGATTTTTTTCCACCCTGAGACTGTAACACCACTCTCACCCGCCACATCATATCCACGTAAGCGCCACATCATATCCACGTAAGTGCCACGTCATAATTTTTAGTTCTTTTTTACTTATTCATTATTTTCTATTAAACACTTTTAATATTAATTATATCAATTAATTAATTTATAAATGCATACTCCCACCCCCTATCTTTCATCTTCCTTGTTTTTCACCATTTCAACCTTCAATACTTACTTTTCTTCTACACTATTCAACAATTTTTTAAATAACTAGAATGAAATTATTCACTATAATATTCACATTATCTTCTTTGAATCCACCCCACGCATTTACCCTTTTGGAGGAAGAATTGTTTTTGAAAGCCAAGGTTTTATTGTCAACTCAAATAAGAAATGAAGATTACATAAGAAAGTTGATAAAAAATATATAAATTCTATGAGAAATATTTGAATAGATCTAGAAATCAAAATGGGTCACTCAAAATTAAGAAAGTTTACATTTACAAAATCGACACCAATAATATAGAGCGAAATCAACGTCAATAAAATAACTTTGATATTGAATTTTACGAATTAGTAAAGAATTAGTAAAATGAAAATAGTTTTTTTTTTGAAGTGGGAGGAAGATGGAGGAGGAGGTGTTTCAATGGAGAAAAAAAGTGTATTGGGGAAAACAAAATGAAAAGAAAAAAAATAAAGAAATTAAAACGGGACCTACTAATTCTATATTTTTAGAGAGTTAATATATCAAGAAAAAGTATTTAAAATATTAATTATATATTGACCAAAAAAAAAGGCCATGTGTAGGATTTTCAAAAAATTCTAACTTTTTTTTCCTTCTTTCACGCGCTTTAAGGAGAGTACACTCACTCTCCCTGCCACGTCATCCCTAAGGGGGTGTTTAAATCACTTCAAAGATGATAAGGGGGTAATTTAAACGCCCGTGTAGTTTAAGTACTAAAGCGAGTTTTCGTGCCAAGTTCAAGGGGGATTTGATGTATTTTCTCTTTTTTTTATACTACACTCTAAATAACATGGCGTAAAGGAAAACTTTGAATCTTACCCCCACAAAATAACCAATATACTTGTTTTTCTTTTTCAAGTTATTATTTATTTTTTAATTTTTTTCTTCCTCTATATTTCTCAAGCACTTTTCCATTGATATTTTCATTTTATGTTTTTTTTCTTTATTTTTTAACTACTCATTTTTCTTTAGTTTGTATTTTAATATTCCTTAGAATTTGAATATCAATTTTTTTTTCTTGTCAAATTTTCCCTGTTAAATAGTTTATCATATTTGATGTTAAGAAAATATTCTATATAGAATGATTTTCTTTTGATGAATACATTATCAAATCATTAATTTCTTAATAGTCAAACATTGTTCATTCTTTTAGTGACGTAATGTTATATTTCTTCAAATTAATTAAAAATATTGATACGTTATTTTAAAGATTATTTTAATAATCAAGATACGAATTTAGTGGTCATATTATGTAACATAATATTAAAAATATGTTTATGCAATAATCTTTTAAAGTATTTTTAGGAACAAAATATTAACTATTCAAACACATTTTATTTTTAATTAGTTCAAAATTTTCTTTCAAAAACATGTCAAAAATAAGTTCAATTAGCATTTATTACTGTTTGTCAAAACTCTTCATTTTAACACAATTATAAAAATATCTCTATGGGCTAATTTTAAAAGTAAAAACATGTATAGATTCTTCTAGATTTTCATTTTGATCATTAATTATACAATTATTATTTCGCCCTTAAATAATATTAAAATTACTAAAGTGCCATTGTTTAATATATATTTTGGTTTAATGAAAATTTCACACTACAAAGTAAAAGAAAAAAAATCTATAGAAAATGTGATTGAAAATGTCAGTCCATATTAAATGTCACATCATTAAGATACAAATAATATTTAAGAAAAGATATTTTGTTGTATTGTAATTATAAATCCATTATCACTTTTTTGATGTCATAACACAAAAACAAACATTTTAGAATATTTATGAAATGACAAATTTGCCCTTGATCGTCCTCAACTTGGCTATTCTATATAAATAAAAATATAAATAATAAAATAATACATCAAATCACATTAGATATTTAGGACACCAAATATAAAAATAATAATTTCAAAAACTCATATAAAAGAATGTAACTGAATCATAAACTAATAAAATTTGTATGGTTTACCTTTTATAATAGTAAAAGGGAATAAATATACCTCGAACTATCGTAAATGATATGCGGATATCTTCAGTCATACTTTTGGGACATTAATGCCATTGTCATCCAAAAATTATAACATATATGTCGTTCGCTCTAACGGAAGACTAATAAAGAACACGTGACGCAATCTTATTCATCAATCCGAAATTTAATAAATATCGGATAGGTGGATAAGATTATGACATGTGTATGTCTGTTAGGATAAATGATATATATCTTCTAGTTTTTTGACGACAGAATACTAATGTTCCAAAAATATAATGTAAGATATCTGCCTAACATTTATAATAGTTTAGTATATTGTCCTTTTTTCCTTTATAATTTATCATGTTAGTGGATATAAGATTAAAAATATAATTTCTTTTTCGACTAGTCATATCTGACAAGACATTATCCGTTGAGCAAATGACACCTGTCCAATCACCATTGCCAAGTTGGCTTTATTCTTTTTCTTTTGGGATTGATTTTACAATTTCGTGCTCCACTTCACCAATCACCATATACTTTATGTCACCATACTAATATTTAGAGATAATGTTTTAAATTTATCTTAAATTATTATGTTTTTATTAGCTTCATATTCATGTTATCTCTTTGTATTATAATTTTTCATTTGCAACTTCCCTCTAAATATCACATTACTATTAGGAGTTATACAAGTTTGGATAATCATTCAATATATCATCATAATTTTCAATTTTGTTTTGTCTGAATTAATAATTTTATCAAATTAACTATCCGTATGGTTATCATTCGTAGAAATATAATTTTTATTTCTAAAAATAACGATTATACAAGTTAACATGACAAAGGTGAGTGATTACCAATTATCCAAAATTGAGTTAACCACATCTAAGCTTGTAACTCTTTTTATTACACCTATTATTAATCTAAATGAATTTGAACTTTTAAAAAGAAATACTTGTCGTGTCATGTGTCACGTGACACTTTTGAAATTATTCTTTTTATACAAAGTTAATGTCTACTTGCGAATACTCAAAGTTAGAGGGATTAATTGTCGGACCTCGCAAATTCTATGCTACAAATTTGAACCATTCGTCGAAAGCATATCAGATTGGACCGGATGATGTCCTATGTATTCATATGTGTTAAGGTCCTTTACCAAGTGTAAGAGGTATATTGGATATGGTTTAGAATCACAAGTGATACCGAACACTAAGTGAGTTCAAAGTTTCCTCAACGATTAATTTTTGTCATGATATCACATAAGGGTCAATTTCAAACGAACATATCTCTCGGAGTATAAAGATTTAGGTGCCCTAATACTTATAATTAAGGCTCTGTAAGTCTTGTTTCCAATGTCATCAACATTCATTAATTGGAGTTTGAAATAGAATCTTATGGTTGTTTTGTTGGATCATATCCTACCTGAAAATTTGACGATGCTACTTGTCCATTCGACGAATTGTCAAATAGTTTGGCGTATCACAAAAATGCATAATCGAAGTGGCCCAAAAATCTTTAGAAACTCTTAATTATGGTGATCCAAAGCACCGCTTTGGAAATCCACCAAATATATTAGTGATGAGACCTTCAAATACCTAATTTGGCCGATGAGATTCATAAAAATACTGTTTTATTAATTGGTTTTCAAGTCCTTTTATGTTCAAAGAAGGATATTCTTTCCCTTTTACCCTCATTTAATTTTCCTAAGTTCATATTATAGCCTAATAATCTCTCCATTTATGTCCAAACACTCAGACAATAAAATTTAGTATGTTCTAAGTTCTGTCAAGAAAGAAATTATGGTTCTTCACATGCAAGCTTCATTTCGGGTATTCCTTTTAAGTGTATTCATTCCAGCGGGTGTCACGCCTTGACCCTACATCCTGGACGTGACCGATACTCAATGACCATTACTGGCCTTGAACGGACCCTTGGTCTGACTTACTTAACTCAGCGGAAGACTCAACTCAATACAAGAAAACATTCTCAGAAAGTAACTTGAATTAAATAAACTGGCCAAAATGACATTTAAGTCTCATAGCAAAATATTTGCAATACAAAGAAGAGACTCAAAACTAAATTGTCTATGAAGCCTCTATAATATTAAGGGGGATGTTGGGACAAACCCCACAACATCCTATTAAAAGAAAGACAGAAAAGCAATAAATGTGTCCTCCATAAAGCAAGGAGGCTCACCATTGACTCTGAATGCTCAGCTGGATCAACGAGGCGCTGGATGATGTGATCCTGGTTACCTGTTTATACATCATGATACGATGCATACTAACTGACATCTGTACATTGAATGTACGACTATGCAAGTTGGAATGCTAACAACAACTTAAGCTTGAAAAGAGTAAGAAAGAACACTTACCTTGGCTCTGCTCAACTCATGAATAAATTGACTTAATATAAAGCAATAAGACACATGCAATATATATAAAAGCTTGTAAAATAATGAGAATACTTAGTTCGTTAAAGAAAATGCAATAACAGACTCAACTTGACTTATATATGAAGTAATATAGTTTCTGTGGGAGATTCTCTAACCGACAACCATCACTATGATCCTAAGCGATGGTACAACGTTTTACCTCACGTTGCAAGAGGATCGTGGTACAAATATCGAAAAACCAAAATGAACCGAATTATTTCGGTTCTTCCGTGTCGGTTCTTCGGTTCTTCGATTTTGTGTGGGTTCTTTATTTTTGGAACTTCAGTTCTTCGGTTCAGAGTTCGGTGCAAGGGTCTCAAAATTACGGTACACCGAAGAAGAACCGAAGTTTTATTAAATAAATTTAAAAATATTTAATTATATTTCTTAATTAATAATACTTATACATTTTTTACTCAAAATGTTTACATGACCCATTTAAAATTTTTACTTGAGCTAGCCCTTTACGAAAAAAAATTGTTTTACTGATATAACATTATAATGATAATTAAGTCTGGAACTATTGTTGTAGCAAAAGCTTGTTAGCTTGTTAGCTTCTGTTCATTGTAGCAACTAGCAAACACTTGTTAGCTTATGTTTATGTACCTTCTCATACATTGTGGGTCTTTACATTTGCTCTCTTCTTTATTCATTCAGGTATGGGAGAAACCAAAAATAATGTCGCATATTTACCTTATCTTTATTTTTATTAAGCACATGAAACTCTCAACACTTTATCATATTTCCACTTTATTTTTATTTTACACCAAAAAATAATTTAAAAACACCGAATTAAATCGAATCGAAGTAGAAAAAATCAAATCTTAGTATGGTATAAATATGGTGCACACTTTTCTAAAACCGAATAACGAAGAACCAAACCAAAATTTGATTAAATCGAACCGAAGAACCGGAATATCCACCCCTACATATACCTTGCCGTCAGTATAGAATTACTCTACTAAGTGGATCCACTAGTCTATGCTAAAAAGCACCAAGGGATCATCTAAAAAGTATGACCCTTCTTATGTCCACGTTGACTACATGGTTTATGGGGACTTGAGTTAATATGAACTCGCGTCCCAATATCGATGCTCAATACTACTCCCAAAATACTTAGCTCATATGTTTTTAAAACAACTTCTCCTCTGGTTTGAGGTAATTGCTCAAACTTAGCTTTAAAATCCCTCTTGTAAATCATAGTGTCCTCTTTACTAAAACTAGCCAAAGACTCTGTTGGAAGTCTAGTTAAATGTGAAAACATTTATAACTCTTAGGGAATACTTAGTCCCTTATAACTTTTGAGCAATGAACTCAACTATTTACTTTTTGCTTAACTTGCAACTTAACTCTTAGGGAATACTTAGTTCCGTTATAACTTTTGAGAAATGAACTCAACTCTTTACTCTTTGCTTAACTTGCAAATTGAGCCTTAAAACAAAGTTAAAACGTTTGTTAAAGACTCTTGGAAACTTTAAGAACTTACTTTGACTTGCTCTTTAACTTTTAGATTGACTCTTAACTTCTTTGACTTTGATCTTAACTTTCTTTCAATTGGATTCTGGATTCAAGGTTCATGATCTCATATTTATGGATAATTTCATGATGTTTAGATGTACCTTAGAGTGTTGGAATCAACTAAGAAACATGGGTACATCACTTAGGAACTAGTACGAAAGAGTGGGGAATGAATGGGGTAAACTGGCGTCCTTGGCGCTCTGAGAGCCGTGGGGCGCCAGGCCCCAAACTTCAGAGGCCAAGTTGGGGCAATCTGGCTGGTGTGGCGCCCCAAGGCCTTACGGACAGAGATTGTCCTATGAAACTATGGGAGGCGCGGGGGCCCAGGGTCCTACGGACAGGTGTTTCGACCTTTCTCCTTTGTTTTCATCTCTAAACCCTCATAACTTCCATGGTTCTTTCTCCATACACTTAGGATTATTAGTAAACTTAATATCCAATAGATTTGACTCGAAAAATGACCCGAAAACACGAATCAAATCAACACTAGGCATGCAACAACTCAACCAATAAGAATTCAACAATGTTCTTTAACAACTTCACTTTTCATCATTCAATCTACTCAAAATCGCTGGATTTAAACAAGTTGGCGTATGGGTGAACTAATTTAACACGAAAAGATCTCACATACGTTGATAGGGATCACCCCACCAATTCCACTCGCAAACCTTGGCGTTCTTGGCAAAATCTTGATTTTTCTCCCTTTCCTTCTTCTTTACTCTCTTCTCCAAGCCCTAAGCGTGATTTTGATTTTCTAATCTGATCTAAAACTTATTTTTACCCTTAATAAACCCCTTAAACGAAATAGGAAATCAATTGGTGAAAAGACTAGTTTGTCCTTCCTTAAATTCGGAGTGGGACTTTCCTCAATCCAACAGTCCAACTTCCGAAAGGCATAACTTACTCATACGATATCGAAATCGCGCAAACTCACCGGCGTTGGAAAGATATCTCCAAGGGATTTTCAACCATATCAAGAACTACCTCTAACTCATCTTGATATAGAATTTATGACCGTTTGGAAATGACCAAAACTCACTTTCTTTCCAGATTTTATCCTTTTATTTTCAAAAATAAATATTTTTAGTTTCTTAGTGTATTCCTAGCCATTTCAAATTGTGAGATGTTACATCTGGTATATATAATTTCGTCAATGGATATTTTTACACTCATTGAGTTCCGAAGTAAACTTATTTCTCCAATTAATAATTAATATATTTTACAAAATTAAGTTTCTTATGAAAAATATGATTTTCATTATATTCTAATTCCTCTTGATAGATAGTCGTTGATTACATATTTTTATGTATAATTAAGAAAAAATAAAGTTATTTTAATGATCCCTCAGAATATGGAAAATTCATGTCTTTGAATACGAGATAATTAAATTGCATGTTCTATTCAAAGTATAAAAATCATGATGAAAATTCTGTCTTTCAATTTCATATGTTTAACGATGCTTTCGGATAAAGTGCCTATTAGTTACTCTGATCATTTTATCGGTATTATTCAGGTACTCATATTATCAGTATAAATTCAATCAAGAGTATTACTTAGTACTGAGAGGGCATTGGAATGAAGGCTCACCTGTTACATAGAATTGAGATCTTAATTAGTAGAAATCCTAAAGTCCTATAATTACATGTCATCGTAGGTATTAAGGTTCACCCGTCGAATTAGAACTAACACTTAGTCCTTTTGGACATAATTTAAGTGGATCCATGTAACATCCCAAAAAATATTTGAGCTAGGACTTGAACCATTCTTTGTAGTGAGTGAGATTTTTGCAAGGAATTTAAAATTTCTTGAGTTTTAAGGTCACTAGATGTAGCACCTTAAGTTCCTAGAAGAACCAAAGAGAAAAACATTCAAGTCATTCCTAAGTTTTTCTAAGTTTTGAGTCAACTTAAAATGACCATAAGTTTTAACACATAATGATTTAGGTGTGACATAATATGTAAAACAAAAGGTAATTGAATTATCTTTTCAACGCCATCAAGTTTGCTAAGTTTCGAGTATGAATGCTTGAGATATGCCATTTTGAAGTCAGATTGTCCAGTTAAGGAAAGTTATCTAAAAATATTAATGGGTATTTTGGTCTTTTCCTTATCCACTAAGATTTAATTCATTTTTGGTAATATTTCAGGGGTCTAATCATATTAGGTTCAATTTTTTAATCCTAGTATATGCCTAGGGTTTTAGTTGAGAGTTCAAGAAGAGAAAAAAAGAGAAAAGAGGAGAAAAGAGAAGAGGATCAAGCATTCGTCGAGATTCTTGCGTGTTGTTGTGGATTTCTACCATGGGTTTAATCCCTAAGAGGTATGTAAACTTCCACAGAGTTGGTTTTGTTCACCCACATGCCAATCATGTTAATTTCAACGTTAAGTTCATTCTAGAAAGTTGAAGGTTTGATGTTCTTGAATAGTGCTCTTGAAAATGACTTTCGTTCTTGAGTTAAGATGGGATTGATGAGTTCTTGAGGAAAACATGTCGATTTTAAAGTTTTGTTTGCTTAGATTCTTGTGTACATATAGTGGGCATCTGAATCTAAAGAGTAATTGAGAAAAAGAACCGAGTTTAGGCTAATCTGGGTTAAAAATGAAGAAGGAAAAACTCGAAGGAATCATGGAACCAGGTCTGCGTCGTGGACCTTTTCCTCAGGATGGAAATTTTCTCTTTACGTCGCAGAATGTTCACGGAACCTTCTTTCTCAAACTTTATTTCGATATCAAATATTTAAAAGCATCTCCGCATGGCAAGCTTGCTTCCAAACAATGATTTCTTGACTGTTTCTCATGTTTAACTAACTAAAAACACTTCTAAACATCACAAGATCTTTCTTATCACAAATCACAATCTTGAATTCATAAATCAAATTCAAGTTAGAGTTGAGAGTCAAGTCTTGAGTGTTCTTTCAAATATTTTGAGAAAGTCTCTCTGAGTCTTTTTGAGGAGTCTTCTACAACTTTTAGTAACTTGTTTCAAGACTCGAGCAAGTGGGTATAAGGATGAGGAGAATGTCTTCATGAATCTACTTTGTCAACAAGAGATCCTTTATGTCATGAACTATAACTCATGAATTAATAATTCACATTCAAGAGAGAGTTAAGAGTGAAGTTCACGAAAACCTTTGTGTTCAATTGTGATTCCTTTGAGATCAACTATTGATTTGAACTAAGTTTCGAGGAAGTAAATAAGAGAATGAGAAGAGTCGTATACATGAGTTCCACGTAGTTGTATAGACCTTCGATTCGAGTTGTTCATGCCCAAAAATTTCACATGAACTCCATAAATTTAGCATCATTGAGAAGAGTAGTATCTTCAAGTTCTAAGTTTTGAGTATTGAGTTCTTAATCCCCTGTGAGATTATATTTCTAATCATGTGACTATTAAATGTTACCTATGAAGTCTTAGAGTTGAATTGTCCATACTCATAATTTCGCATGAACACTATGAGTCGAGCAATCTTGAGTTGAGAAGTATCTTTGAGTCCTTGAGTTGAGTAGTTCATGCTCATAATTCTGCATGAATCCTCTGAGTTAAGAATTATTGAAATAAGTAGTATCATTGAAGTTCTTGAGTTTTAAATATTGAGTTCTATCTATGGTTGTTGAAACTTTGCATTAATTCGTTCACGTCCATAATTCAACATGAATCATATTTTAAGAAGTCTTTTACAAACATTTTAACTAGGTTTTAAGACTTAATCTTTGAATTAAGTAAAGAGTAAGAGTAAAGTTCATTCTTAAAATATTATGTGGGATCTAAGTATTCCCAATAATAATTTTTTTATATATTTAAGATGAAAGGAAATCGAGATTTTCAAAAGAGTTTTGAGCAATTTGAGTACCATCTCTTTTAAGAGATAGATTTTTGAGTAATTATCTTAAATCATAGAAAACTTATGTTTTTAAACATATGAGTTGAGTATTTTAGGAGTAGGATTCAGCACTGATATGGGGACGAGTTTGAGTTCGGATAACTCACGTCTCCATAAACCATGGAGCCATCATGTGTAGTAAAGGATCATACTTTTTAGATGATTCCTTAGTGCTTTTAAGCATAGACTAGTGAATCCACTTAGTTAAGGCGTCATATATGATGGCAAAATATTAGACAATTCTGCCAGCGCGGATAAGACGTTGTATCATCATTTAGGCTCATAGTGGTGGTTGTCGGTTAGAAAAACTCTCACAAAGTTATATTATATTTTTATATATACAAGCTTAGTATATTGTATTCTAAAATATATTGAGTTGCTTTCTGCAGTTTTAAAAGTTTTCCACATATTGCATCTCTTATTGTTGCTTTATATTGAGTTGAGTATCTTGAGTTGAGTATCTGCGAGTTGAGTATCTTGAGTTGATTTGTGCTTCATTGTGTTGAGTACCTTATGGTTGAGTTTCACTAAGTTGAGAACCTTATTAATGAGTTGAGTATCTTATCCGTGAGTAATTTTGAGTACCCTTGAGTATTCCTTGAGTTGAGTAAGTTTGAGAATAGGTAAGTATGTTTTCCTTTTTTTTAATCAAGTTTCAAGCTTATGTTTATGCTTTAGAATTCCCCTTACATGCTTGTACATTTCAGATTCATCAACATGAGTTTCGTTGATACCACATGGAGTTCGAATTAGCTATGATGAGCCTCCTTACTTTTAGAGGATTTCATTTACTTTTCAGTTGTTAGGATGTCGTGAGTCTTGTCCCGACTTCCATCTTTGTCATTTAAAGGCTCCATAGATAAAAAGTAGAGTTTCAGAAGTTTGTTCAATTATTTTGTTAAATATTTTAAAGACTTATGTTGCCCATTTTGGGGCGAGTTGAATATATTATATTATTCAGAGTAATCTTTTAAGTTAAAGCTTTGTATTTGAGTTATTGAATTTTTATTCAGTTTTTAAGCTTTTGCATATTTCAGTTAGTCTTCCCCTTGTAGTCAGGCATGATGAATGTTTGCTTGGGGACCAACATTGGCCTTCGAGTGCCGGCCACGTCCAGATTGTAGACTCAGATCGTGACAATCCACACCATCAGTGCCTTTAACCCCTGACAAGGTATAGAGCGCCCTCACAAATGATACATGTTGGACTCCATTTAGCTCAATAAAATATGCCAGTTATTAGTATTTTTCGCTGTTCATTTTTCATATATTGTATGACTGTGTATTTAATAAATTTTATTTAGTACTTATAAGTTGCACATTGATTTACTTGGTCATTGCATTAGTTCATGTAATTTAGTTCAACATTTCAGATTTTTCATGTTTACTATACCAGACTTGTGATACATGTCTGAGTACATTTATTAACACATATCCTTGTGCGCTATATTATTTTATAATATAGGTTCAGACGCTCAACATTCGCTCATGGTTAGTACGAGTTTCAATCAGCTTAGTAGCGATATTGGTGGGTCTTCATTTTTCGAGCCTATGTTATTTTTTTTATTTTAATTATTCAATTTTCAGACAACTAGAATTAACTAGAGGATTGTCCCAGTAACTCATCTTACTAAAGGCTTTCATATATTAGTTTTCAACTTATTGATTGACTTAGGACGAATTCCACTTTGATTATTAAGTTAAGATTTGGATTTCTTTATCCTTCTGGCTCAACTTCCACATAAATTATTTCAGTATATATGTATGAGTCTTAATGTCATGTCATACTATTAGTTAGCTTTGGGTCACTCGTGACTCTAACTATCGTGTAACAATTTAGGGATAGTCTCAAATTGTGACATTAATATCAGTTGAAGTCAAGTTAAATAGCACGTTAATGTATAATACCTTAAAGATAAGTGAAGGACTTAAGTCATCTGCGGCCCCTTAAAGTTGTCCGCATAATTCACTTAGACACCTCAACTAGGACTAGTACCTATTGAACACTTTTATCTATCCAAAATTTGTTCCTATTAGATTTTTTTCAATAATTAGTAAAAAAGGTAAAGTGTGTGTGATACACTTGCTATGATTTGACAAAAATGACTAATTAAAAGATGCCACGTGTCTCTTGACCCCAACAACTATAGATTTTTTTTTTATGTTAAAAAGAATAAAAATTATTTCAAATAAATTTTATATCTATTTCTTAATAAAAAAACAAATGAAATGACAATCCGTTTTACTCAACCCCACCCCTTTCTTCTTCATCTTCTTCTCATCAATTTTTTCTCAAACCACAAAAACCTTCATTGTAAATTACTTGCAGATTAGATTTTTTTAAAAAAATATATATTTTGTATTCGTAATATGTGAGAGAGAAAGATATTCAAAGATATTGATGCAATAGTGATGAAGAAGTTTGTCAATGGTTACTCATCCGGAAATTGATTGCAAAGAAATATCGATAGGACCCAAATTAATTTTATCAAAAATTATTTTGCATTTACGTGATAGAGAAAGATATTCAAAGTGTTGGTACAAGAGTGATGAATAAAGAAACTTTGCCAATAATTATCTTGAAATCGAGGAAAAATCAAGATGACCTAAATTAATTTAGCAAATTATTTGATATTGTTTTTGATAAGTTTAGTGGGTTTAGAATTTTATTTGAATGGTAATATTTATTCGAAGGTAACCGGAAATGGAGATGGAACGTCGACTTATTTTTTTATCCCAATTTTCAAAAACCTACTTTCATTATTTTTCTTGCAAATTCAGTTACTTGATTCAGTTTTTTTTTATGAATATTGAAAAGAAATAGAAAAGAAAAAAATAAAAAAATTGGAGATTCTTCTGTCTTCGAATACTTAAATTGGGGGAAGAAGATGACTTGAAGTGGGTAGGGGTGCTCTTTCTTTTTTGGATTAAATTATTATTTTGAAAAATACTAAAAAAATGTTTTAAATATTTAAATGCCAAATTTCAATTAAAAAAGAAAATGTTTAAGTTATTTTAGAAAAAATAAAAATAAGACAGTATTTTAAAACTTTCGCTCGCCCATAGGAAGTGAAAAACACTTCTTTTGCCATTTCAACATTTTGTGTTAAATATGTAATTTTTTTGAACAATTTAAGTGCTCAATAGGTAATAGTCCTACTTAAAGTGTCTAAATGAAATATGCGGACAATTTTAAGAGGACATGGATGACTTAAGCCTAAGTGAAACTTAAATAGGCATATACATAATGGGAAAGACATAGATTCCCCCCCGAACTTGTATCGGAAAGTCAGTTACACACTCAAACTATCATAATAACCTATTACACCCATATACTATTTTAAAGTGAATTTTTTATCCCCTAAAACTGATGTGACAAAATAAAATAAAATGAAAATAAATCCTGTGCGTCAGATAACTATTAAAATAAAATAAAAAGCTTAAAAAATCAGAATTCTCCTCATACCCCATCCCCAACATCTCTTCTTCTTCATACCCCACCCCCACATCTCTTCTTCTTCTTCATACTCACCCCTCATTTTCTTCACACCCAAATAAGCTTAAATAAATCAGTAACAAGAAGTAATCTAGTAACAAGTTACTTCAAAAAAACACTCTTTTTTTACCCATAAACGTCCCAACAAGAAATCAAAATAGTACTAGGTCATTAAGATTTGTGGGTTTTGATTTGTGTTTGTTCATGTCATCAGAGGGTAAAAGTTTGGGGTTTCCGTCATGGAGCTATGGTGTGACTTTTTAGTAAACCAGATGAGCGATCGATTGAATATGAGAAGAAAATAATTTTCCTATTATTCCTATCTTTTAAGTAACCTCCATGAAGAACATAAAAAAGTAAAAAATGTGTCCGCATCTGAAAAATATTTGCAATTGGACGCTCGATTTTCATGGTCAATTGATGGAAGAAACTGTAGGAGTCTTCTTGAGGTTCATTTTGGAACGAAAGGAATTCTTTCACCATACAAATCAATTTCGAATTTTGAAAAGTTTTCTTGGCGGCCATTGTAAAAAGCTCCTTCTTTGTAAGTATGCTATGAAGAAGATATAACTATTAGAGAATTTTACTAATTAATGTAAAATATAGCTAGCAAAAGAAAAAGTAATTAATAAAAAAAACAATATATATATATATATATATATATATATATATATAAAATTCTTACTTGGCGTGACGTATCGTTGATGTGACAGCAAGTGTAACACACCACATAATGTGAGAGTAGTGTTTACACCTCGTAAGGTGCTATTAAATTCACTTTTAAATAGTAAAGGTGTGTAATGGATCGCCATAATAGTTTAAATGTGTAACTAACTTTTCAGGAAAAGTTCTGGGGGAAGTTATGTCTTTTCTCTATACATAATACTGTAGACATACATACATACATACATACATACGTAATGCATGTAATATTAAAATAACAATCTATATGTAATATTAAAATAACAATCATAAAAATAGAGAAAATATATCAAATTACTTTTGAATTAGACAACAAAACTTATTTCATTTAACTACACATACATTTAGATACCTCCTTAACAACTTTCAAGTGAACTAAATGTCACCTCAACTTTATAATACCACTCTCATCTCGCGCTTCATAACTATTTAAGCACCACATCATAGTTATGTCAGTGCTCATCCCTCCACCCCCTCCCTTTCTTTCTTCTTTCTCACTCTTTACCATTTGCAACCCTTCACCGCTTTCTTTTTTCTTCGCTATTTAATACTATTTTTTTAAAAATAATATACAAAATAAACCATTACAAATTTACAATACGCATGCCCCCCATAGAGAAGGAACCATTACAAATTTACAATACTCATGCCCCCCCCCCCTCCAGTCTGTCCTTGGGAGAATGGACTTTCGTGGAAATAATTGTTTCTTGTCAACTCATAAAAAAATGAAGTTTAGATAATAAAGATGATAAATTCATATTATTAACATCACAAATAATAAAAAAACAAAAATAGGCCAGTTAAAATCCTAAAAATTTTATATTTGTGAATCGACATAAAAAATATGATGTTAGTGTTAGATTTTGTGACTTATTAAGGATTGATATAGTGGAGGTAGTGGGCAGAGTTGGAAATGAAGATGGAGAAAGAGGTGACTAAGGGAAAACTTTGTGCTTCAATAGAGAAGAAGTTATATTTGTAAAAGCAATTATTAAAAAAAAGATTAAATTTTTTGGCTATTAAGAAAATTCTCTCTCTCTCACACGCACACACACATTTAAAGTATTAGTTATATATTTACTAGTAAAAAATATCATGAGTATAATTTTATACATTTAGTTGAATAAAAAAATATCATGAGTATAATTTTATAGATTTAGTTGAATCAAAAAATATCATGAGTATAATTTTATACATTTAATTGTTTTTTTTAAAATCACAGGCTTTTAGAAGAGTGAATGCGCTCATTATGCCACGTCAATCCTTATGGGTACATTAAATCACTTGAAAATTGTTAAGAAGATATTTAAATAGTTAAAGTAAGATTTGCTATCAAATTTGAGGGTGATTTTATTTTTTATCTTTAGAAAATAATATCTACAAGAATAGTCTACTTATAATATTAATGAACTTAAAGAAAAATATAGGGATAATGCACAAGTACCCCCTCAATCTATGCCCGAAATCTCAGAGACACACTTATACTATACTAAGGTCCTATTACCCCCCTGAACTTATTTTTCTAATAATTTTCTACCCCTTTTTGGCCTACGTGGCACTATCTTGTGGGTCCAATGTTAGTTGACTTTTTTTTTCAAACTAGTGCCACGTAGGCCGAAAAGGGGTAAAAAATTACTTATAAAATAAGTTCAAGGGGGTAATAGGACCTTAGTATAGTATAAGTGTGTCTCTGGAATTTCGGGCATAGGCTGAGGAGGTACTTGTGCATTTTCCCAAAAATATATAAAAACATATGTTTAAAAATAAAATATTATATATTAAAAGATGTGACATAAATTAGGCTTTAAAATGGTAATAAATTATTGAGAGGATAACACACATATAGGTGATGTGAAAACTCAATATGGCTCCATTCATATTTTTTTCTCCCTTTTTAGTGATTTTTTATATTTAAATACTTGAGAAAATGGTCTGGAACCCTTCAATCTATACGCGAAATCCCAATTACACACTCTAATTTTACGGGTGTCCTATTACCCATCTGAACTTTATATTGCTCTAGTTTTTACACACCTATGTGTTGACCTGTCATGGGAGGTGTTGTCACCGCCTCTAGGCGCGTCAGAAGCAGATATTTGACGAAAAATTTCTTCTTCTCCAATGATCATCTTCTCCACCTTTAAATAACCCATTGTTTCTTCTTCCACACCATTAATCCTTGTTCCTTTTGTAAAAAAAACCACGATTTTCTCTCAAAATTAAGTACGATTTAGTTGTTAATGTTCATTTCTACTTCAAATCTTGAATTTAGGGTTCCTAATTTCTTATTTAGGTCCCTAATTAGAATTTTGAATTTTCTCAAAATTCATCAAAAATATCAAATGAAAACTTGAATAAGAGTTGTATGGATGAATCAGACCTAATGCTCAACGCTGTAGAGAGATACGGACACGAATTTTGAACCCTTTGATGAAGAAGACCCACTTAGTCTAGAATATGTCATCCCCTTTTTGTGTTTTCTAGCATTGCTCTTTTCCATAACTCCCACAAAATAATTGTTGGTATTGCCTTGAGGATTTGCTTCTTCTTACAGTGTCTTGGCCAGTCCCCCCAAATAGTAATAAGTTGTTGTAAGTGAACTCCTTTGATGCTAATACCTGCAGATGAAACAAAGTGCTTTCATAGCTTTTGAGATATTGGAGATGTTTGAAAAAGGTGTTTCATTATTTTCGCCTCTCCCACATTACAGTGGTAACAATTGGATGCCACATGTACTCTCGTTCTTTTAAGGACATCATATGTGGGAATTCTCCTTCACCATACCCTCCAAAGAAAGAAGAAGATTTTAAATGATAGACCTTTGATCCATATATTAATCATCCATTCCCTCTCTCTCTTTTCTGCCTTGTTAACTGAAAATCTGCTTTAACGGTGAAGTTTCCTTGATTATTTTCCATGCACCATCACTTGACTGATTCAACTATGTCCATATTAGTACTAATAGTCTCTAGAATGTATTCCACCATTTCTTGAGATAACAATTGACTTAGTCTTACTGTGTCCCCTTGTCCATTATGTATCATCTAATTTAAACTCTACTTCCTCCTCTATTCCTTGTAATTTCTTTGTAATATAGAGCACCTTGCTTAGTCCAGTTGTCCAGCTAGAAACTAGCAGTACCTTCTTGCTGTTGCCTACATATTTCATGCTCCACATCTTCTCTGATTGTTACCATTTCCCTCCAGACCTGTGAGGCACCTTTATTATGAGCTATTATAGGATGATATTTTTACAATACTTATTTTACATAAATGTGCTTTGCAAAGATGTCTGAATTCTAAAACCCACCACAGTTTAGCAAATTGGACATTAGATATATCATAGAGGGATACGTAGCCTAATCCACCCTCATATTTTAGGTAACACATCCATCCAAGTAACCCAATTGTTACCTCTTATTCCAGTATAGTTTCCTAGAAGAACTTAGCAAAGAGATGATGGATTTGGTCTATAAAACTCTTTGGTGGAGATATTGTGGATAACATGTAGATCAATATCGATTACACTACATGATTGTCACAACCCAAAAGCATACCCTAGAAGTTAGGATACAATCTTGGATTGTAACCGGCGTCGTCGACCTCTCGGAGGTCTAAAACAAGACTATCATATCATTCATTGCATTGCCATAGTAAATTTAGCGGAAAATTTAAAATTTTTAATAGCACATCATATGCTAGAAACATCACATCATATATATATAAAACATAAGTCATAATACATATTTAGACTCTAAGTCTCTTTGCCATCTTAGACTCAATAACTTTAGAATACATTAGGGACACGGCCCATACGACACCTTACATAACTATACAATATTTAAAGATTTACATTAAAGACATTAGTAGGACATCCTTGAGCTTGGGAAATCACCTATCAAGCTCCTCAATCATAGACCTCCTTTAAGCATTCCATAACCTACACTTTGTGTAAAAAGTAAAGAAGAATGGGATTAGCACAAGAATGTACTAAGTATGACAACCATGCAAAAACATGCATTTAAAAGGGACATTTCCTTTGAAAACATACTTCATGCCATTTTGAGTAAATCATCATAAAACCTTTATCAATAGCATTTATATCATCCACATACTTCATAGCAACACAATTAAAGGCCAAACATCATAGAAAAGCACTTATAGAATTTAAGCACAAATAGAGGTCACTTTACAGTGAACTCAACCCTCTTAACATTGAACTCTTTTCTCAATTCATTTGCCTACTAAGTAATCCTTTAGGGATACTTGGTGCAATGCATCACCTTAGGAACACAAGAGAATACCATACATAGCATCTATATAAGACAACACATGCCATCATAGAAATATAGTACAATATAAACATAGTCAAACCAAGACTACAATATCATACATAAAGGACACATACATAATCATATCTATTGAGGTACCTTCCTAAGATTTCCTAAGGAGTCACTTGTGCAATGTCTAGATGGGTTCATTACTTCCACCTATACTAAGTAACTTACCTTAAGTCCTCCTAGTTAGGATCCTATTCAATTACTTCCATTGTTCATTTTTCCTTTAGGGAAACCATAACCTCAACCGACATACACCATATGATGCTAAACATGGAATTCGGTGTCATCAAACCTTAAACCAATGGAAGGTGGTCTACCGGCCAAAGTAGAACCAATTATAAACATAGCTATCGAGGTAGAATCCTCTAGCTAGTATCCTATGGTGGCAACATAGTTCAAGAACTAAGAGGTAGATATCCCTATTCATACCATTAGGTAAAGTGGGCCTCTACTCATGGGAAACCCTTAAAGTGACATATCCCATAAAGAAGGGAGTTAACATCACATGGGAACCTTTAGGATGAGTCTTTCCTTCTATGGATAAGTCATCACCTCCCATTGTCAAGTTCGCTCGGTGCTAAGTTAAGTTCCCTTTATTGAAAAGCCTTTATTACATTTATTTATAAAACATAAGCTTAGAATATTCATCATTCATATGCTTATAGCATATTCAAGCATCTATCTAGTCTTATAACATTCTTGGGCACCCCTATCAAGGCCCCTCTAAATTACTAGGTCATCCATGTGTGTGAGTGTACCTAGATGTGAACAAACCTTTCACATAACACATTAAGTCACACATGTTCATACCTTACATATTCATACCTCATCATATCATATACATCATATTCATAACATGTTCATATAATCATCCTTCATATGCATAAGAACCAAACCTAGGAACTATCCTATCAAGATACACATGTGCAATGCATAGACAATGTCCCATACCCTTTCCCATACTAGTACACCTATCAAGTCATCCTAGTAAGGTAATACAAATCATACTTTCATAAACATCACCTTAATATGCATAGTAGTAGACACTAGTGAATATGAGAACTACCTTTCATTTAGACACAATGACTTATACTACTTGTAGTATGCATGTAAGTGAGAGTGTGTGTACATTGACCAACATGATCACATAATGGCTATCAATAACTTATTAAGTCAGCCACCCTATTAGACCACATTACACTTCAAGCACATAGCACACAACACATAATAGCATAGGAGACAAGACAATATATTCAATGTAATCAAGACTCCTAACTTTACCTATTTACACTTTCAAATAAGGGTACATAGGTAAGGGGTTATTAACCATCTTAACACATCCATGGCAGCACCTATACTTTATCCTAACATGGTTATACACAAGCTCATACAATAGCCATACAACCTAATTCACAACTAAAATAGGAAAATAGGCTTAAGCTTCTCATAGTATCATCTTAAACACATATTCATAAGTTCATCAATTTGTCTTCAAGGCCATGGTCAACACATATATAATGAGAAGAATGTAAACACCGCCACCATAAGTGGACCATACCACACAATGCCATACAAGGCTTCATCAACATTACTATAAAGGAATAGAGAAGTAGAAGAGTAAAGGAAATAAGCATTCTTACCAATTTCTCACCCTTTGATCATCATTGATCAATACACCTTATTCATCAATAAAACACATATATGGCAGTATCTAAATGTACTTTAAACATATAAGAAACCATCTACAAGTCACTATATGATTATACCATAACATATACATCACATACTAGGAAAGTAGAAGAACATAGATCGTTAATCAATTTCATTCATATGGATTATAGGTCATATTTCATGAATCATATCACCCTAAGGCAGTAGCTAATGAAATCATAATCTAGATGAGACACTACTACAGTTTGCCATTTAGGTCGATACAAGCATACTTCATATAGGGAGTTCATGGAAAGTAAGTTTACATAGGTTAATCATATTCAACCTATCATGAATGGACCTGATACGCTCAAACTTACTTCTCAAATAAGAAGTAAAGCGGTCGTATCAAGTAAAGAACCCAACTAATGAGGTTGGGATCGATCCCACAAGGAAAATAGTTCAGACTTAACTTTATTTTATTATTACTATTATTTAGCCAACTGTTTTCCAATAAACCAAAAGACAAAAAGGGGGGTTTTATTTCTAAATTAATGAAAATAATTAACTAAATAAGAATGAACAACTAACAAATTTAACTTTCAGAGTTTAATCAAATTATAAAAGTAACTAGGGTTTTAGTGTTCCCCACAGGTTCCTAACTTGGTAAATCTAACTATAACAGCTCTATCCTGATATCTTGCACGTAAAGTGATAAGTTATGTATCTCTAAATCCTTGGTACGGCATCTAGAGAATTTCACTCCGCACCTTGGTCCGGCTACGTGTGTTGCTATACTAACCCTTATCTTTACCTCATATTAAACATCGTATTCGGTATTTGACTAAGCCATTAACTCGTACCAACCAATACTAGTCTATTAGATAGTCTACACTAAATCTATGTTGATAATTCTTTTCCTATTATCTACCTCCTTGGTCCGGCAAGTAGCATTAAGGCAAGTTCTAACGTTGGCCACCGTTAAAAAGAATTCTAAACGAAAGAATTATCAATACATGCAAGACACCACTCTAGAATTGTTATTGAAGTTAGATTACTACCTTGTTATTCACCCATGGTTCCCACAACCCTAGCTATGAGGTTTAGTTACCCATGTTCGTAATTACACAATTCATATGGTTAATGGAAGAATTCATGCACTTACTTTTTTATGAGAACCAATAATTTCCCAGAATTTAACTTGATTAATCAACGAAATCCACAACAATCAATTCCCGGAAAATATCTTAATTCCCAAAATCGAGAATTTAATAATATAATTCAAGAACTATAAACTAAAAATTATCCAGAATGTCTAACCCCAAAAACGAGGTTTTTCCAACTATTTATAAGAAAAACAAAACCTAATCAAATAAGGATTCTATTTACTAAAAATCTGTCCAAACGCGTCTGGGTCGACGGACCACGTGACGGACCGTCATGGACACGACGGACCATCATAGCCTCCGTCGTCCCATACTTCACATCTTCTCATGTTGCTTTCTTCATTCCCCTCGACGGACAGGTATGACGGACCGTTGCAAGCACGACGGCCCGTCGAGGGTCTTCGTTCCAAAACACTTGAACTTTGGAATTTTGGGTACTGGGATTACTCTCTGATCATTACGATGAACATGCAGGACGGACCGTCGTATCTGTGACGGTCCGTCATGGACTTCCGTAATCCCACACTTGTCAGACTTCCCCAACTTTCCTTCAGCAACTTCTCACTTCACTACAGTGCCACCTACGGACCGTCACAGCCGCGACGGACCGTCATAGGTTCCGTAGGTGGTCTCTTCTGCAATTCTTTCTCAAAAACTCCCGTGTTCATCCTTGGACAGATTTTCTGCAAACAAAAAGAAACTTATATCAAAATCAACACAAAAAGGCTCTCGACACACACTAAACTTAAGAAAAAAGTATTAGAAATACCGTGAAACCACGGTACATCAACACCCTCAACTTAAATTCGTTGTTTGTCCTCAAGCGACGCACTATGACTCACTACAAATTCTTTGTACAAAAGTATCCATATTTTAACTTCCGCAATCATTTGGCTATCAATCTCGATTATTCTCATTATGTTCATGCATGGTCTCACTATTAGGCATTGATTTGTGTAGAATCAAACCATAACCCAGATTTACTACGCAATGATGCCTATCCTCTTCAATTTCTCACCGAGATGCTAATATTTCTGGTATTACAACTCCTGTCCTCACTTCAAATAACATCCTCATTTTTCACAAAATGATTTTAGTTTGAGTATAAGGATCACGTTTCGACACTCACTCTCAGAACAAATTCACCACTCATTTATACATATTGCCATAGGCTTGCCCTTATTTTCACTACTTCAAGTTCATCATACGCACTTAGGATCACAATAGGGCTTTTTTTTAGCTTGTAACATAGGCTCAGGGTCAGGTAGGGTGTATTTAGGTATACTTTAGTGACTTGTTGCCCTCCTTGACATATCGGCTAAGCGAACCATCTTTTTATCATCTTATTTCGCCCTATTACTAAATTTTCTTTTCACTTTGCTGTTTTCCCTTTCTTATCCTTATGTGTAAGTGACTTTTCTCTTTTCTTGTGTTTATTTTGCTTTTTATTCATATATATATATATATATATATATATATATATATATTTTAGTCACTTCTGTTTTATTCTTTCTTTCTCTTCATTCTTTCAACCCCACTTTCCGGGGTTTTCCTTATAGCAGCCACCCTCAACTCATGATTTTGCCATGAGTCAAGGTTCACAATACCCATGGATGGGTCAGGGCCAAAACAAGGTTACTTTCTGCATTAGCCACCCTCAACTTATGCTTTTGGCATAAACTGAGGTGCACATGTCCAAGGAGGGACCAGGGCCAACACATTGTTCCCAGAGAAGATCATTTGGGGTGAAAAAGAAAGATCTATTTTAGGCTCAATTCATTTGGATCAAAAAGGGATTAACTTCATTTGGTTTTCTGTTATTTTTAGGCTCAAGATTGACTCTTTCGAACAAGGGCCTATGATCCTTTCCTAAGTGATTGTTTTGACTCACTTTTAGCAGGACTAACCAGGCAAGTTCTAGCTCAGTATTAATGGTGGACATTCGATTTCACCTCACACTCTCTTGACATTCCTTGCAATCCCAGATTATTCGACACCTAGTTCAAATCTTAGATTCAGGATCATGCAGTAGTTTATCTTAATTTCATGATTCAAACCACAAGATTTTCACTTACTATGCCTAGTCATGCATCATTTTGATTATCGAGATATCATATTTACTTTAGCCATCATGCTTCAGATTTATACTATGTACATCAGATGTGACATGCCGGTTCAACAATAAAAGTAATCAGTCTTTTGGGGAAAAAGAACACAGGCAAGAAAACCCCAAAAGAGGATCGTGAACTTGGGCTACTCAGAATTCACCCAAGTGCTCACTTTCCATTTACCCCCACCCCCAACAAAAGATATGCAATTGTCCCCAATGCATAGAAAAGTTAAACTACGTAAAAGGGTAAGTGAAGCAAACCTGAGGCGCTAAGCGCCGATGATCAGCAAGCTGGTGGGTCCGGTTCACCGGAACCCACTCCCTGCGTAGTCTGGACATCCTCAGTAATGTCCTCAGCATCCACAGCACCATCAGTAGTGCCTCCCACAGAATCTACAATTTTGGAGCTAGACGCCCCGGCAGCTACTTCTACAGCCCTCAACTTACGGGCCTCCTCATCAGCAATCGAGGCTCTCCTCGCAGCCTCCATCTCACGGCGCTCCTTCTTCCTCGCCCTAGCTTCATCCTCCTCTCGACCCCTGCGTCTCTTGACATGCTCTCGTGGGGGAGGGGGTGGAACATCAGAAGTGGCAAACAGGGCAGCCATCACGGTGTCATCAGCAGGCGCTGCAGAAGGGGCCTCAGACTCAGGCACCCTTGCCTCTAAAATCATATCAAGATCCGCCCGCAGACTCTCAACCGCAGCCTGGAGGGTCGACATGTCCACCGGAGGGGCTGGTCGGGCTAGCACTCGCAATTCAAACGCGTCGAAGCGCTGATGTACCTCGGCGATCTTCCTCTCCGTGTGCTGCACCATCTTGCGCTCCATGCGCTCCTCTGCCTCAGCAATAGTCTTCTGGATCCAAGGCTGGATGTGATGCAGAAGTATAGCCATCTGTGCCTCAAGTTTCTGGACCCGAGCAAGTGGGACCAGAGTAGCAGAAGGAGCCGAGCGAAAGTAGCTCGGGGCAGTGCTACTACCCCGGATAGACTCGACCGGAGTAAGGTCAGTGTGTGCAGAAGCGGCACGGGAGGCATCATGAGCATGCTCTACGGTGTCTGCCAGGTTCTCACCAAATGGGACCACCTCTGGGCGGGGCCCTCTGCGTGGGGCCAGCTCATTGGCCTCATCCCTGATGAGGCCGATGTCAACATTTCCTGGCGGGGTCTTGAGCTGGTCAATGTGCCAAATGGGCACACCTGCTGATCTGCACAAAGAGAAAATCATGCAAGGGAAAGGGTAAGTCGTGGTGACCTTGAAGGCCTCTCGTGCATGACCGCTTGGAGAAGCCAAGCGAAATCAACCTCGAACCCTGCCATCATTGCGGCCATCAGCACCGCACGATCCCAGGTGACTATATTATCAGCAGCAGTGGGGGAGAGACAATGGCGGACTATCAACCAAAGAAACTTGGCCGTAAAGGTCAAGTTGGCCTTCCTGATGGCTCCCTTAGGTTCCATCACCCAATCAGCAGCCTCTCCATCAACAGACAGGTGCTGGGCCATCCACCTCTTGGTGGTCTCTCTCAGTGAAGGCTGGTGGAAGAAACTACCCTCTTTAACAATTTGCCACCGGTAATCAAACTCGGCAGTGAGAGGTGTGCTGGTGGAGTCAAAATCCGTGCCGTACAGATATCGGCGGATGGCTGGTAGTGAGATGTCGACCTGGATGCCGCGCACTCGGACATGCTCAAGTGGGGCCTATTTGGCGGGGGCAGACCGCCTATCGATCTGTGAGCAAAGAGTAGCCACATAGGAGGCATAGAACTCACGCACTAACTCCTCACTGTAGCGGCCCAAAGAACGAGCCGTCCACTCCAGCCGGTGTCTGGTGAAAAGGGTGTGAATGTCTGGCATGGTGGGGAGACTTCCCGTGAGGACCCGCCTCTCCAGTGTGAGGGTCCGTGTCATGACGCCTTTATCATTGAGCACTTTGGAGTCCAAGTATACTTTGTATTTCCCGTCGACACACCACCATTTGGGCTGATCGGCAACCGGGGCAGGAACTCCAGTTGGTGAGCCAGGGGTGGAGTCAGTGCTGTCAGCCTCATCATCCGAAGCAGACTGTGTAGCTGTGGCGGGTGCAGAGGCTTCTGCGGACCTAGAGGCTTCCTATGACCACGAAACTCCTAAGGAGCCAGATGCTCCTTCGTCTTGGGCAGCT
>JABWTJ010000045.1:1948512-1955116 GCA_016801875.1 Solanum sitiens | reverse complement strand
AGATGCATCAAGAGCTTTATGCTTTGAAGGGGTGGTTGGCCCCATTGATATTTGATGCCTCCCCGCCATGGATGAATGATGGTGCAACGATTGAGAAGAAAGGTTTAAACATTGTGGCCCAACATTCATTAAGGTTTATTAGCGGTAACATCATACTGTCTCAAAATGAATCAATTTTTTAGCATCGTAAATTTCATTAAGGTTTATTAGCTGTCCATCTTAGGGTTTTCTTGCCTGTGTTCCTTTTCCCCAAGAGACTGTTTAAATTTCTGTTGAACCGGCATGACTTAGTAAGTACAAGTATAGAAGCATGAAAACAAAGCATCATGGCTAATAAAAATGATACCCCGTCCATGGCAGTGCTTGCATGTATAGGCTAAGAAAAGTTGAATGTGTTGTCTCTAAACATGATATAAATAGGCACCCACTGCATGACCTTCAACTAAAACCAGAACTGGGAATCTGATAATTTGATAGTGCAACGATGTGCGAAGAGAGTGTGAGGAGATTCGAGTGTTCAACAACTTGCCCGATTAGTCTTGCGAAGGGAATCTGTGTTAAAAGCTAGGAAGTGATCATAGGCCCTTGTTCGAAATAGCCAATATCTAGCCTAAAATTAGTTGACCAAATGAAATAAATGTCCCTTTTGATCCAAATATGTTGAGCCTGTAATAGGCCAATTTTTTTGATTCACCAACTTACCTTGCCAGGGTCTAATGTTTTGGCCCCAGTCCCTCCTTGGACATGTGCACCTCGACTTAGGCCAAAAGCCTAAGTTGAGGGTGGCTAATGCAGAAAGTGACCTCATCTTGGCCCTGACCCGACTTCGGGTAATGTGCACCTCAACCCGTGGAAAAGCCATGAGTTGAGGGTGGCTATTATGAGTGAGGACCCAAAAATGGGTATGAAAAGAGTTGGATGTTGAAAAGAAAAGCTTAAGTAAGAGAAAGATGTGACTTGCCGAAATATGAAGGAAAAGTTGAAAAAGAAAAAAATAATAAAAGAGAAAAGAGTTTTCTGAGAAAAAGATGCAAAAGAAAAGTAAAAGTCACATTTAAAAAGGGAAACAAGGCAAGAAGAGAATAGAAGAGAAATAGGGGGTCAAAAGTAATGAAAAGAGGTAGAAAGCTTAACAGTAATGTCAAGAAGGGCAGAAAGTCACTAAATGTACCCACATGTACCACAGCTGACCCTGAGCCTACGTTACAAGCCAAGAAAGTCCTACTGTGATCCTAGAGTCTAGTGTGGTGAACCTAAGCAGCGAAAATAAGGGCAAGCCTATGGCGTAGAGTACTAACTGTATTTGAACTTGTTCTTGAGTGTGCGTGTTGAAACAAAGATCCTTGTACCTAAAATGCATAATCACTTTGTGAAAAATGAGGAGTTCTTTTGAAGTGAGGGCACTAGTAGCATTATGAGAAAGTTGGTACCTTGGTGAGAGGTAAAACAGTAGACGTGTCTGTTGCATGGTGAATTTGTGTCATGATCTGATCCACATGAGTTAGATTGTCAATCCTGAGAGCGTAGGCCTTCACTCAATCAAAGAAAGAGTCGAGATTGATAGTCATTTGATTGCTAGAGCTTAAAAGTGTATACTTCTGTACAAAAGTCATTATGAGTTATAGTGCGTCGCTTGAGGACAAACAACAAATTTAAGTTAAGGGTGTTGATGTGCCGTGATTTCACGGCATTTCTAATGCATTTCACTTAAGAGTTGTGTGTGTCTAAAACCTTTTTGTAGTTTTTTTCACAAGTATTGTGTCTTGTTTTGCAGGAAAGATGTTTTAGTGGAAACAAAATAAAACAACTGAAAATAGTGCAGAACCAGACCTACGGAGGAAATCGACGGTCCGTCGTTCAATCGACGGACCGTAGATGGTGACCATAGATGAGATGCTCAGGACATTGAAGGAAAGTCATAGAATTCTGACCTAGTATGGAACCACGATAGGCAAGTACGGTCAGTCGACTGGTGAATCGTCGTTTGGTTCAGAGAAGGTTCCAGTACCTGATTTTGGAAGATTCGAAGTATGGAGCTACAAAGAAGCATCGACGGACCGTACTGTTGGTCCGTTGTTTAATTCAAAGAGGGTGCCATCCGAGGGAGAAAAACATATTCTAAGTCCTGACTTGTGGAAGCAGTCTACAGACCGTCGATTGATCGACGGTCCGTCAGTTGGTTCGTCCATTAATGCCGCATTACCTAAACAAAACTTTCCTAATTTTAATTCCTTTTTCTTTAGGAATTTGTTTTCTATATAGAGGGTATTAAAACCTCATTTCTGGCGTTAGCTACTATTACTTTTGTTCTACTTTGCGTATTGGAGATTGGGTTTTTGCAACTTTGGCAATTAATCAATTTTTGGATTTGGTTTAAACGGGTTTTCTTGCAAACTTAAGTGAAGATTTCTGGGTTTATTCTTCTTGTTAAAAAAAGAAAAAAATTTAGTCAACTATTTCCTGGCCTATACAGGCCTCATTTAAAACATTAGAGGGTGACGAGTACAACCAGAGTGAGTTCTGCTCTAGTTAGAGTCATGGTCCCATTTATTTTCTTCAAGCCAAGGTGGCCATTCTTCTTAGATTCGATCACCTTTTAACTATTTTGATTATGGAGAGATGGATCATTAGGCCAATAATTTTCCTTTTCCATAGGTTGATTGCTCCTCTCCATAGGGAGGCCCACCAACTCAAGTAGCAACACCTCCAACCAAAGCTCAATATTAGGGTCAAGAATGTTGTGGTAGTCATTAGGGTATTTTAGGTAGTCCACAGGGAGGCAGGTTAGGTGGTACATCAAATAGCCAGGGCAGAGGTGTACATGGCCACTTCTATGTATATCCAGCTCCAATGAGGGTGGAGGCTGAGGCATTAGATGATTTGATCACATATACAATTCTCTTATGCAAGCACCCCGCTTCGACTTTATTTGATTTGGGATCTACCTTTTCTTATGTGTTTGATCATTATGCTTCTTATGGGTTTGAATTTTGGACCTATGGCAGCACTGTTGTGTGTGTCCACCCTCATGGGTGAGTCTTTAGTAGTGAATCAGGTGTTCTGATCTTGCTTAGTTACTATTTGGGGGCGTGGGACCTAGGCTGACCTTATTTTGCTTGATATGGTTGATATTGATATAATTTTGGGAATGGGGTTGTTTTCCCCCTATATAGTGGTCTTAGATTGCTCCTCTAAGACCATTACCTTATCCATGCAAGGTATTCCCCAGGTGATGTGGTAGGGCTCTCATAGTAGCACATCAGTTGGAGTTATTTCCTTTTTTCGGGATTAGAGGATAGTAGCTAGTGGGTGTTTATCTTATTTTACATATTTATGTGATGTAAGTTGGAAAGTACCTCTAGTTGATTCATTTACCATTGTCCATAATTTTGTAGATGTGTTTCCTACCGACATACCTGACCTACCCGTACATTATGATATTGATTTCTCTATTGAGATCGATTGAGTCGAGTACTCGACCTTTTTCTATTCTACCTTACAAATGTCTCCTCGAAAGCTCAAAGAGCTTATTAAACTTGTTGATATCTTAGGTAATGGATTCATTAGTCCTAGTGTATCACCTATGGACGCTCATAATTTTTTTATGAAGAAGAAGAACGATATTCAATATAGATCGTTGAATAAGGTGACACCGAAGAACCATTACTACATGCCTAGGATTGATGATATGTTTGACCATCTTCACGGTGGTGGAGTGTTGTTGAAGATTAATCTGAGTTCCGGTTATCACATGTTGAGAATTAGGGCAAAAACATCTCTATGACCACATTTGGGACTTAATATGTCCACTATGAGTTCCTAGTGATGTATTTTAGGCTGACTAATGTATGCCGCCTTTATGGACTTGATGAAATGTGTGTTCAGGTCACATCTTTTTTTTATTCGTCATAGTGTTCGTATATGATATCCTTGTATACTCATGGATGAGAAGAGATTATGAGCAACATTTGAAGATTATGCTCTATACTTTAAGAGATCAATGACTTTATGCAATATTTTCAAAGTGTGAGGTTTTTATTGATTAGCATTCTAAGGTACATCATGTGCAAGGATGGTAATATGGTATATTCGATGAAAATTTAGGCTATTCGTGATTAGCCTAGACCCACTGCGGTTAGTAAGATTCGGATCTTTATTTGAATGGAAATATACTTATGGTTTATCAACATATTTTATGAAGATCCAATATTGGTTTGGGTTACAAATAGTGACACGTGGAACATTTTGTGTTTCTATTTGGTTTGGATTATCAAATTATAGTAGGGCACCACATTATGAACCTATAATTCTACATGGTTATTGAGGATTTCAATGGAGTTGAAGGTACTCTAATGATGGTAATATAAAGATAGTTGTGATGTGATATATAGACACTTGATGGTAAACATAGGTTATGCACTTATGGTATAAAAAATTATTGAGATGACCAAGAATTTCTCTATGTTTTGGCATGGGTATATGGCGGTTTGAATAGTAATTGAAACGTGGTATGTGAATTTTTTTTGGAGTTGACATTGGGAAAGTACTATCATGTTAGAAATTAGTGCTATTAGCCTTGGATGGTACCACTACTCATTGAATGCTTGCATTGAAAGAGAAGAAGCAATAGTTCATATCTTCTAGAGATGACAAAGTTTTTTCTAAAGAGACCTCGATACTAGTGGAGGTTTGAGAGTAAAGTAAATGGATAGTATGGTTATGATGTGTTGTTAGTATTAAAAGCATTGGTTTAAGTGGATTAGTATGAAGAGTATGTGTGGTTTGATTAATTGAGTATATGTACGACTCTAAAGGAGGGCCATAGTGGTTAATTGTGGGTAGTTTAAAATAAAAAAGATGGATTCAGACGAATGGAAATGTTTGATATAGGCTCTATGGAAGGAGTATTTGGTATTATTCGACCTTGGTTTTATACAATCTAATGTGACCACTGACTTGACATATCAGGACACTTCATCCAATACTAAGTGTCGACGGTCGTTAGTAAGTAATATAACCCAAATAAGTGATTTGGCGTCGAATCCCACAGGGAGTGGTTCCGAGAATTAATAGTCAAGTAAGAATCAGTTCAAATTAGTTATAGCTGAAGACATTTACGAGTAAAAACATCACAAATTAAAGGGGTGTCACAAATGTCACTTATCGAAAAGAAGGGTTTTGCAGTCAGTTATCAACTAAAACTGAAAATAAGTGAAAATACGAGTATGGAGACGAGATTCTTGGGATGTGATAGGATTATGGGATAAGACAAACAACTGGGTAATCACAATTAATAGTAAATACCTACATATTAGTGATTAGGCTAGACTTTATTGGGGTGAACTCTCTCTCCAATAATTTATCCCGAATCAAACTGGTTTCTCTCAAACACTAATAAGCGGCAATTAAGCACAACCTTTGCCTTAGTCCATTCACTCTCTCGAGCTTAATGTGTGGAAAAGGATCTAGGATTCACTCTCTCGAGCTGAACCCGTGACAACCCAATACCCACATACCATTGATTCAATAGTTTTGGTTTCAAAACCTCTTTCTCAAGCAAGCCCAAAACGCTAAGCTAAGATTGTATTTTCAACTACAACCCCATTAAATTCAACCACAACTACCGAACAAAATCACTTTTACACAGCAAATAAACTAATAATTAGCAGTACCCAGCAATTATATCAACCCATAATCACATAATCACACCCCAAGAATTGAGGTTTTAGCTAGACATAGTAAAAATAAAGAAATCGATACCAATTGTTGTTTCCATCAACTAGGTACGATTGATATTGTCTTTACACGGGTCTACAATGAAGAATCTTCAACACCTACTTCCAATTTCTTGGAATTGGAAATATTCAAAAGCTAAAGGAAAATGTCTAAGACAATGTTCAAAGCTAGAATAATAATTCCCAAACTGATTGCTTAATTTCTAGATTACTCAATATCTTGATAGTAAACTAAGAATTTAAAAACGTATTTATAGTTGTCGAGAATTGTGTTTCCAGGGTCAGTCGGCGTAATAAGTAGGGATCACTGATCCACTCAACGATCTATCATCTGTCATATGTATCGCCATTTTGCTTTTGCCTTCAGTATCCTAGACATTCTTTAACTTTGGGCGATATAGCATTGCATCGTGGAACCGTTCGCCGACTCGCCGACTTCTCCTTTCGATTGCTGACTTGATTTTCTCTTTGATGAATTAGCACATTGGAACATAAGGCAAGATCAAGGCCATTCGGCGACAAACCTAATGGGTTAGGCGATCCTCATGCCTTTTTTTCTTCGTTCTTTCAGCTGCCTTGTTTCTTTTCACTCCTTAGTGCCCACGCTTTGTTCCTTACTCCAATTCCCTGAAACTTAAGGATTTATATCCGTTATAGTGACAAAATATGCATTTAAGGACACTAAATTTATTAAAATAAAGCCCTAAATGAGTCTAAATCGTGTAATCATCATCCACCAACTTTTTTCCAAATATGGTTTGGGTATGATTCACTCCCTGTGCCTATGCGTGTTTTTACTTTAAGGGTGGATCTCTTTTCGTAGATCGGGTATACAAATCCTGTGATGTTCTCTTTGTAGATTAGGATGC
>JABWTJ010000045.1:1891012-1943512 GCA_016801875.1 Solanum sitiens | reverse complement strand
GATTGTCGAATCAACTTCTGATTCTCCTGTTCTTCCTACTTTTAAAGATTTAGCATCTTCTTTTAAGAGGTTCAAACCTGGATTTGAGTATGAACGACGTCGGCCAACTTTATCCTATCCCGACACTGATCCACCGCCTGAAACTGTACCACAACTAGAATCTGAGAATTATTCAAGATCTGGTCCGCTTGAGCCTACTAGGCGCTCTACCAGAGTATCGCGTACTACCAATTGGTATGGATTTTCCTCTACTTTATCTAACATTTTTGTTCCAACTTGTTACTCACAAGCTTCCAAGCATGACTGTTGGCAGGAAGCAATGGAGGAAGAAATTTTGGCACTTAAAGAAAATGACACATGGGACATTGTTTCATGTCCTTCAAATGTCCGCCCTATTGGATGTAAATGGGTTTATTCAGTCAAACTCCATTCTGATGGAACTCTTGATCGATACAAAGCTCGATTGGTTGTTCTTGGTAACAGACAAGAGTATGGGGTGAACTATGAGGAGACTTTTGCACCCGTAGCAAAAATGACTACGGTGCGAACTATTATTGCCATTGCTGCTTCACAAAACTGGTCACTTTATCAAATGGATGTCAAAAATGTTTTTCTCCATGGTGATCTCAAAGAAGATATTTATATGAAACCTCCACCTGGTTTGTTGTTATCGCCTACATCAGATGTATGCAAGTTGAAGCGGTCTTTGTATGGATTAAAACAAGCTCCAAGAGCTTGGTTTGATAAGTTCCAATCTACTTTTCTACAATTTCCTTTTGAGCAGGGCAAATATGACTCATCTTTGTTTCTTCGAAAAACATCTGCAGGTTGTGTTCTTCTTTTGGTGTATGTAGATGACATTATTATCACAGGAACCCATTCTTCACTAATCACTAGCCTCCAACAACAACTTAAAAATTCTTTTCATATGAAAGATCTTGGTACTCTTACATATTTTTTGGGTTTGGAAGTTCATAATATTGCTTCAGGTGTGTTTCTAAACCAACACAAATATGCTCAGGATCTGATTTCTTTGGCTGGTCTTCAAGATTCCTCCTCCGTAGACACTCCATTGGAATTGAATGTAAAGTATCGTTGTGAGGAAGGCGAGGAAGGCGATATTCTTCCTGATCAAACTATGTTTCGACAATTAGTTGGGAGTCTAAATTACCTTACTATTACTCGGCCTGATATCTCTTTTGCAGTTCAACAAGTTAGTCAGTTTATGCAAGCTCCCCGTCATCTCCACTTGGTGGCTGTTCGTCGCATCATTCGGTATCTTCTAGGAACATATACTCGTGGATTGTTCTTTCCAAGTGGTTCTCCTATTCGTCTTAATGCTTTTAGTGATTCTTACTGGGCGGGATGTCCTGATACTCGTCGTTCAGTCACTGGTTGGTGCATATTTCTTGGAGAGTCATTGATATCTTGGAAGATTAAAAAGCAAGATCGTGTGTCAAAATCTTCAACAGAGGCTGAATATCGATCCATGTCTACTGCTTGCTCTAAGGTTGTATGGCTTCGTGGATTACTTGCTGAGATTGGATTTTCTCAATCTCATCCTACTCCTCTCCATGCTGATAATACAAGTGCTTTTCAGATTGCTACTAATCCAGTTTTTCATGAGAGGACCAAACACATCGAAGTAGATTGTCATTATATACGAGAAGCTGTAGATAAAGGAGTCATTACTCTTCCACATGTATCCAGTGATCTTCAAATAGATGATGTTTTTAAAAAATCTATGGCACGACAACGCCATCAGTTTCTAGTAGGCAAATTAATGCTTCTTGATCCACCGACATCAATTTGAGGGGGGATGTTAGCATGATAAAAATCTAAATAATTGTATATATTAATGTAATTAGATAGTGATATAAATTAGCATGATCATATAGATTTGTTGTAGAATCAAAGGAATAAATATTGTGATAGAATAGCGAATTTGGAGGGATTGAATAGCAAATATGTAGAGATAGAATAGCTGATCTTTAGGGATAGAAATGACGGATCTTTAGGGATGTGTAATCTTTATTCTCTCTATATAATGGAAAGACTCTCACTTTGAGAAACATTCAGCAGAAAACTGACATAATATACCTTCCAAGTGATTATGCAATAAGTTTAATGTGTGAACCCCAATGAGATCTCCAATAATGCTGGGGATTAGACCTTTAAATTTATTCCCCGAAAGATTGATAATTATGTTTGTAGTCAAAGCTTGAGTTAGTTCTGGATCTAGCCCTCCATTGTCGTCACTATAAAGGAATTTGTGTAATTAAAAAAAGATATATCTTCTACATACTTTCGGGTCCCACTGTTCTCACCAATTATTTTCATGGATTTTGTAATTGAGACAAGATATGGAGAATAATGTGTCTATTCCTCAAACAGTAGAATGATATAAATACTTGTAGAGAGCAATCTAACTTTGCCAACTAAATATTCAGATCCTAGAAAATCATTTATATTATCTATATTTATTATACAACTCTGATTCTGTAACACTCCCCCTCAAGCTGGAGCATACATATTCGTCATGCACAACTTGTTATAAAGATAAACAACTCGACTCCCGTTCAACACTTTTGTGAACAAATTAGCTAGTTGCTTTCCTGTCTTCACATAGACGACAAAAATCACATTTTCCTGAATCTTCTCAAGAATAAAATGACAATCGACTTCAATATGTTTAGTTCTTTCATGGTACACGGGATTTGAGGCAATATAAAGAGCAGCTTGATTATCACACCAAAGTTTTGCTGGTGTATGATGCTTTAACCCAATTTTAGTTAAAAGTTGATGTATCCATATAATCTCACACGTAGACTGCGACATAGCTCACACGTAGACTGCGACATAGCTATGTACTCAGATTTCGCACTAGATCGAGATACAACATTTTGATTCTTACTTCTCCATGATACTAGGTTTTCTCCAACAAAGACACATAACCTGTAGTAGACCTTCTATTAATTTTGGATCCAGCCCAGTCAACATATGCAAAATACTCAACACGAGTATTGTCATGCTTGCTATACAATAAGCAAGTCCAGGATCTCCTTTCAGGTAAAATAAAATATGTTCCAAAGCTTCCCAATGTTTAACCGTAGGTGCAAATATAAATTGGCTAACAACACTTACTGCAAAAGCAATATATGACGAGTCAGAGTAAGGTAGTTTATCTTCCCAACTAATTAACCTTTTATATCTCTCTGAATCGTTAAGAAGATCACCATCATCTTTCATGAGATTCACATTTGACACCATTGGAGTACTATCAGGTTTGGACGCCAACTTTCCAATGTCTGCAAGCAAGTCAAGAATATATTTCTCTAAGACAGAAAAATTCCCTTCTTTCTTCTTTTTACTTCTACTCCCAAAAAGTATTTCAACTGGCCTAAGTCCTTTGTATGAAACCAAGTATGTAGGAAACACTTGATAGACGAGATCCTCGGATAATCACTTCATATGATGACAATGTCATCAACATATACAACAAGGAGGACAATTTCAGCTAACGATTGTCGGTAAAAGATCGAGTGACAACACCTGCTCATTTTCAACCCAAAATCTTGAATTACCTAATTGAATTTTCCAAACCAAGCCCTAGGATTTTGCTTTAATACATACAAAGACTTATTATAATGATAGACTTTCCCATAAACCCCCCCCCCCCCGAGCAATAAAACTAGATGGTTTCTCTATGTATACTTATTTTCGAAGATCACCATGAAGGAATGCATTCTTGATATCTAACTGATGCAGAGGCCGATTCTCGGAAGCAACAAGAGAAATGAATAAATGTACAGAAGTGATTTTTGTAACCGGGGAATAGGTGTCTAAATAATCTACCCCATATGTTTGAGCATAGCCTTTAGCCACAACTCTGGCCTTGAGCCTTTCCACAAAATCATCTAGATTCACTTTAACTATAAAGACCCACTTACATCCCACTGGTTTCTTTCCCTTGGGTAAGTCCACCAAATCCCATGTATGATTTTCCTCTAAGGCATGTATTTCATCAAGCATTGCGTCAGACCATCCAGGATGATTTAAAGCCTTCTGACGTTACTTCTATTTTGAGTTTAGAGAGCTTTTGAGAGACTTTGTTCTTGAACCTTGAAGATTTGAAGACTTCCAATTCAAAGAAATTGGAAGTGGGTGTTGGAAATTCTTCATCCTAGACTAGTTTGAAGTAAATATAAATCATACCCAGTTGATGTTATCTCTATTTGGTATATAGTTTTCTTTATTTTCTATATGTCTAGCTAAAACTCCAATTCTTGGGGTGTGATTTTGTGAATATGGGTTCAATCTATTGTTGGATGTTACTTACTGTTAGTATATTTGTTGTTTAAATGTAATTTTATTTAGTAGTTGTGTTTGAACTTAATGAGATTGTAGTTTCAAATACGATTTCATCTTAGTGTTTTTGGCATGCTCGAGAGAGAGGTTTAAAAACTAAGACTACTAAATTGATCACTAATGGTTATTGGGTCGTCATGGGTTCAGCTCGAGAGAGTGAATCATAGTCCCTCTCTCACACTTTCAGCTCGAGACAGTGATTGGGCTAAGGCGGAGTTTAACACTCTAGAAAATGATAGGTGGAACTAGAGCCTAAATGCGAGGATGAACGTCTTGAATGAGATTTTAAGAGTCAAGGCCATGAATCAAGTGCCATGGCGAAGAGGCCAAGCCAAGGCAGCCCCTAACCTTGAGTGCACTGCCTCACCCTTCAGGAGAGGGACCACGATCTATGGTCCTCACCACGGCTTGTGAAGGGGGCTCGCTAATGTGACTTAGCTACAAAAACGTGGCTACCATTTTCCTAGCTATTGACTCAAACCCCACGGCCCTCAACACAGCCCATGGTCATGACCACGTCACGTGGGAGTCCTCATGGAGTTGACTTGGGCAAGTGAGCTTAGGGGAACCATGTAGTGTAGCTACTGCCTCACCCTTTACGAGGGGGATCACAGACCCTGGTCCACTTCACGCCTTGTGTAGGGGATCGTGGCAATGCCTTGGACGTGTGAAACTTGCGCCACATTGAAGAGGATACTTCCTCGATCCTCACGACAAGCACCATGAGTTGTGGTGCACCCCATGGATCGTAAGGGTGCTCGTGAGCCTGGACGGTGTGTTTTTAATGAGGGTTAGTTAAGTATTTTACTTTCTAAGTCCAATTAATGTGCGGTGTTTTAAGTCAAAATTCACAAGACTTGATAATTATTCACAAACACCCAAATATTTCTCCTAAAACCTAATTCTCTCAGATATTTCTCTTTCTTTCATTGAAGAACACCAAAGATTCAAGATTAGGGTTCAATCTCCAAGATTTCAACCCCAATTTCGTAGCAAACCTTCAATTAAGGTATGTGAACCTTCATCATAGAATTTCTTTCTCCATGAAGCCCTTGAACTACTAATTTCAAAATTGAGATGTTCAAAAACTACGGTTTTGATTCTAACCATGGGTTCCTATTAAAAATGATTTCATTATATTAATTGTCCTAAATTATGATGAATTTGATATTTAATGAGGGTTTTTATTGTGAAATTCCCCATGAACCCATGTGCTTTTCTATGACCCCAATTTTATGAAATTGTGATGGGTTTATTGCTGCAATATGAATACTTAGAATTGTATCTGTGTTAATTTAATCAATTAATCTTGTTTTAGTAATTCTTAAACTAGTAATTCTAACTGTGATTGCAAGATATTGTTTATGAACCTTGAAGGGTAAATAGTAAGGGTTGAATCTTGAGATATGGCCTTGAAGGCAATGCATGAAGGTATCTTATGTTTAAGATTTCTATATATGAATTGTTGATCCACTTGAAAGGTGGAGGTGCTTACTCTTCATGTATCTTATGTATGAAGTTATTTTCCACTTAAATAGTGAAGATCTTATGACTAATGTCTGAATTATGGTATTGTTGAAAGACTAGTTTCCTCTACCACTACACATGATTATGTATGAATTGTTTTGGATGATTATATGATGATTCTAAAGTGAAAGGTAGTTCTCACCTTGTTGAATCAATGAGATATGTTATGAGTTGAGTTGAATGAAAGGTAATGTACTCCTTCACATATGTAATTTCAACTCACCTTAACTATGTATGAATTAGAGAATAATGCTTAGCACCGAATGGATATGGACCATGAGGAAAAGGGCCCTCCGCTAATGCAATAGGGCGGGTCATCTAAGTGATAATCATGAGATGGAAGTCCCTCCGCTAATTCAATAGGGCAGGTTTCAAGAAGAAATCTCCCTATCCCATAAGTATGTGCCCGCATAGGTATTAGCTTGTGGATCCATATTGTATCTATATATGTTTAGTTCTACCTTAGGACAGTAGGACACCTTCTTTCGGTGCAGAGCCATATGACACCGAATTTTATGTAGCTCACATGTTATATGTCCGTTAATGTTATTCTCCCTATGTACTAAGGTAATGAATATGGCTTGAACTATACTTGTTGTTTCTTGATGAGTGTTACTTAGTAAGGGTTGGGGTATGGGACTTCACTTTTACATTCCCCAAGTAAGATTTGAAAGGGATTATGGGTTGGTTCACTATGCTATGGTAAAACATGAAGGTATGATATATATTGATTGGATTGTTGTTATGGTATGACTCTCCTTCTGTATATGTAATGAACATGGTTATTCCTTTATCTATGATTATGGATTATGATGAGTCTAAAAGTTGATATGTGTTAATAAGGTGATTCTAAATGGATACTTCGCGTAGTTGGTATTATGGGATGCCAACTATACATCGCATAAGTATACTTTAGGGTTGCTAAGGTGATGGTTCTACTATGTCATCAAGAATTATGTAAAATTGCCATTGTGACTTGTATTATGTATTTATGTGCATAAATGGTCTTCTAACTTATAAATGTATGATTTAAACTAAAATGTCCTTTTTAGAATATTTAAGGATTTTTATGCATGTTTCCATACTTAGTGCTTTTGCTCTAACCCCTTCTCTTCTACATATCCTATGAGTGTAGGTCCCGGCCGTTGAGGTGCACTTAGTCCATTATTGAAGAAAACTTGGGTTGCTATCTCCAACTTTTGGTAATTCCTCAAGTTCGAGGACAAGATGCTATTGATTTTAGTTCTAGTTTACTTTCGTTGTTGAAGACTAGATAATACTTTATTATGATAAGAATTTCTATTGATGTAAGGGCTAAGTCCCAACTTTAATGTTCCTATGTTCAGATGGTGTAATAAGACAAGTCCAGATTCCTATTTTTCGTATATGAAGAAAGTTTGACTTCTATTGTAAAAGTTTTAAATTTTTCTGTTTTTTTCTATGTCTTATGTAATGATGATGCTAGAGGCTTGTATGAGACCCCTTCGGGTTAAAGTACGTCGTGTCTCTCCTAGGAGATAGCCTCATGTCATGACACAGAGGCTGTGCTTAAGAGCTTCAACTCCGTGTTTGAGAGAAACCGAGTTGATTCTTGGTAAGTTGCTCGAGATAGCATTTACCCCACTAAAGTCTAGCCTAGTTACAAATATTGAGTGATGTACTATCAATAGCAATTACTCGATAGTGTCTTTTATCCCATATTCTTATCACATCCAAAGAATCCCATCTCCATTATAGTTTCTCTTTGTTTTTGTTATTTTAGTTGTTTACTTGACTACAAACCCCCCCCCCCCATTGTTAATTGACCTTGTGTCACCCCCTTTGATTTATTATGTTTTTATTCGATAATTTCTTGTAGATATGACTAGCATGACTTAATTAGTACTGGGCTGAAATATTCTCCAAACCACTCCTTGTGGAAATCCCAACCCTTGGTTGGATTATATACTGACTAACGATCGTTGATGCTTAAAATTGGATGAAGTATCTTTGATGACGTTGATTAAAATGGCGTCACTGCCGGGGAGTGGTGTCACTTGAGAATTCTTAGCTAGGTTGAATTGTGTTCTTATTAGTCATAGTGATACTTACTTTACTTTAGATTTCGTTTTTCTTTGTGTTGAAAGTAGGAAATATGAGTGTAAATGGTTGAAATGACTGGCAAGCAAGCCATCAAACAGGTTGTTCTCATCATCGGGATAGTATCGATGATATTAATAGAGTTTTTAATCCTGCTCAAATGGGTGAGATGGGTGCAATTTGCATACCACAAGCTGATGAGAATGCAACGTTTTAGGTTAACAGCACGACATTTCATCTCCTATAGTCAGAGGTTTATACAGAAGACTAGAGCATGATGATCTGCATGAACATATACAGAGTTTTGCAGAAGTGTGCACCCCTTTGTCGTTCAAGAATCTGTCACAAGAATCCATCTGGCTTCAATTATTTCCATTATCATTGACAGGGGAAGCAAATAAATGATTGGTTGAGCTACCAAACAACTCTATCACGTCATGGGAGGAGTTGGTCATTGCATTTAACGCAAGATTTTCTCCTCCATCGAAGATGATGCAACTGAGAGATGACATCCAAGGTTTTAAGCAACGGGAGGGCGAACCAATTCACGAAACATTGATAAGGTTTAAGAAACTTTTTGCGGAAATTTTTGAATATGGGCTGCCCAGTGATTTATTACTCTAGTATTTCTATCAGAGTCTTGATTTGATTAATAAAGGAATTGTGGATCAATTAGTTCGAGGAGTAATAATCTCACAATCATTTGAGGTGGCCACATTTCTTCTCGGTGATATGACAAAGATAAATCAAGCATGGTACACCCAAGATGACCACGTCTCTCCATTTTAAGATGATGTGAGAGCAAATTTAAAAGAACAAGAGAGAGATGAGAACATTAAGAAGATGCTACTTAAATGGATTAATTACAAAATAATATGAATTAAACATGTGGAGTACTTAGAATTGAGAAGGGTTCATCTTTTGGTGACTCAAAACGGGGAGCGAATCAAGGTTGGAACTTCAGGTAATATGAGGAGGGTTTCCATCCACGTTATTCATAGCGGGGTGGAAATCAATGTTGGAACTATCAAAAAGGAGAATCAAAAGATGCATATTGGTGAAGAGAGGAAGATCATGAAGATTACTCATTCTAGTGAGATCCCATGATCGAGAGAAAGTGAGACTAGTTCTCCAGTCAATGATCTGTTGTAACGCATCCGTAATAAGGTAGAGGGCTCGAACAATTTGCTTAAGGGAATGAAGAATGATTTCTCATCATTAAACAATAAAGTAAACTCTCATAAAGATTCAATCCAAACACTTGAAGGTAGCTTAGTTTAATTGGATCACAAATGGAGCCACTCATGGCAACAAAAGATGATGGCAGACAAGTAGTTGTGGTTACTCGTAGTGGAAAAATAGCCATAATAAATGTGTCAGGAAATGAAGAAAATCAAGAGCATTAAGAAGATAAAAGCATGGAGGAAGAGGTGACACAAAAAGATGTTGATAAATATATTCCCACCACTCCAAATGTATGCAGCCTTTGCCCAAAATACCACCCCCGTTCCCTCAACGTTTTAAGAAGAAGAACAATGATGAGAAGTTCAAGAAATTCTTATCGGTTTTCAAGTCTCTGACTATTAACCTCTCTCTCATTGAAGCATTATTGGAAATACCAGGTTACGCCAAATTCATGAAGGAATAGGTCACTAAGAAATGAATCTTGGATTTCAAGACTATTGAGGTTTCTCATAATTGTAGTGCAATCATGACGAATGAGTTGATAAAAAAAAGAGATGAGCCTGCGGCATTCACCATTCCTCATTACTTGCACCATAGGCATGCTTAAATTTGGTAAAGCCTTATGCGACTTGGGAGCAAGTATCAACTTGATGTCGTATGCAATCTATACGCAACTCGGGTTGGGAGAGCCAAAGGCCACAACAATGAGAAATTTAATGGCTAATCGATCCATCAAACAACCGGTGGGAATATTGTACGACATCTTGGTCAAGCTTGATAGATTTATTTTCCCAGCTGACTTTGTCATTTTAGATTGTGAGATAGGTACGAGATCCCTATTATTTTGGGAAGACCGTTCTTGGCAACTAGAAGGTCTTCAGTGGATATTGAGAGTGGAGAATTGATATTTTGGGTAAATGAAGATGAAGTGACATTCAATGTGTATAAATCTATGAAACACATGATTGATATTCATGTGATCTACACTGATGATATTATTGATTAGGCGGTAGCTAGTGTGAGACACTTGTTTTGCGTGAGCGAGCTACTTGAAGTCTACTGACTAATTGTGATTAGACAGATATTCAAGGTTATGAAGAGGTAGTGACAGCTCTATCAGGTTTAGGGGTATTCGAAAGCTCCATTAAAGTTGAATATTGATTTAAAAAACCAACAGACTCCTCCCGTAAAGCCGTCAACTGAAGAACCACCAAAACTAAAGCTAAAAGCGCTCCCTGCTCAGCTTCGGTATGCCTTCTTGGGAGAAAATAACACCTTCCCTGTGATTATTGCAGCTAATTTGCTTGACTGGCAGGTCAAATTGCTCCTTGAAGTGTTGCAAAAGTATATCAAAGTTGTAGGGTGGACCATCGCTAATATAGTGGGTATCCCTCCTGGTATTTGCACTCATAAAATTCAGCTCGACAACGATTGCAAGCAAAGTGTTGAACACCAAAGGAGATTAGTTAGACGCATGATTGATATATCCTATCGCATATAGAGAATGGGTAAGTCCAGTACAGTGAGTACTGAGGAAATGAGGAATCACGTTCATACCTATTGAAAAAGGAGAGCTTGTATCTATGAGACTAGTGACCGGGTTGAGAGTTTGCATGGATTATTGAAAGTTGAACTCGTGGACTGAAAAAGATCATTTTCTCACACCATTTATGGATTAAATTCTTGATTGAATTTCCGAGAGAGGATGATATTGCTTCTTGGATGGGTATTCAGGATATAACCAAATCACTATTGCCCCAGAAGATCAAGAGAAAACAATATTTACATGAACATATGTTACTTTTGTCTTCAAGCGGATGCCATTTGGATTATGTAATGCTCGGGCTACATTTTAATGTTACATGCTATCCATCATCGCAGACATGGTAGAACATTCAATGGAGGTATTTGATACGCTCAAACTTACTTCTCAAATAAGAAGTAAAGCGGTCGTATCAAGTAGAGAACCCAACTAATGAGATTGGGGTCGATCCCACGAGGAAATTAGTTCAGACTTAACTTTATTCTATTATTACTACTATTTAGTCAACTATTTTCTGAGAAAACAAATGACAAAAAGGGGGGTTTCTTAAATTAATAAAAATGATTAACTAAATTAAAATAAACAACTAACAGATTCAAATCTTGGAGTTTAATCAAATAATAAAAGTAACTAGGGCTTAAGTGTTTCCACAGGTTCCTAACTTGGTAATTTTAGCTATAACAATTCTTTCCTAATATCTTCCATGTAAAGTGATAAGTTATGTATCTCTAAATCCTTGGTCCGGCATCTAGAAAATTTCACTCCGCACCTTGGTCCTACGTGTATACTAACCCTTATCTTTATCTCATATTAAGCATCATAATCGATATTTGACTAAGTTATTACTTCGTACCAACCTATACTATCCTATTAGATAGTATACACTAAATCTATGTTGATAATTCTTTTCCTATTATCTACCTCCTTGATCCGGCAAGTAGCATTAAGGCGAGTTCAAACGTTGGCCATCCGTTAAAAAGACTTCTACATGAAACAATTATCAATACATGCAAGACACTATTCTAGAATTGCTATTTTAGTTAGATGTTACCTTGTTATTTACCCATGGTTCCCACAACCCTAGTTATGGAGTTTAGTTACCCATGGTCATAATCACAATTCATATTTGTAATGTAAGAATTCATGCACTTACTTTAATGAGAACGAATAAATTCCAGAAAATTCACTTGAGTAATCCACAAAAACACCAACAATCGATTCCGTAAAAAGTATATCAATTACCAAAACCAATAGTTCAACACTAAAACAAGAGTACTAAAAAATATCCAAGAGTCTAACCCCAAAAACGAGGTTTTTTGGACTATTTATAATAATATAAAACCTAATAAAAGAAGGAATCTAATTAAGGAAAATCTGTCCAAAATGCGTCTGAGACGACGGCCCATGTGACGGACCGTCGTGGCCTCCGTCGCTCCATACTTGGGCTCTAATCTCTGCTGCTTCCTTCATCAACTCTGTTACCCTCGACGGACAGGTCTGACGGACCGTTTCAAGCACGACGGTGCGTCGAGGGTGTCACGCCTCAAAACCCATTAAGACGGACAGGCACCCAATGCCCTAAAGGCCCGAGAGAACCAACCTACAACCTGTTCTTACTGAGCATATACTATAACAATTGAGACAAGTTAACTTTGGATGCAGCGATACAAACCAACGTAAGTAGATTCAAAAGTTATACACAAGACTTGGCTGTTTAGGCCACAACTCCTTAATACACAACTGAACCATGTACACGTCTACAAAGCCTCTAAAAGATAGAAGACTAGAGTAGGTCGGGACAGACCCCGCCTTACCCTTAACTACGATACAATACCAAACGAATTTACCAAGGACTTAATAAAGCTCCGAATCAACTTGGAGCTCACCAAAAGTAGCAGAATTTCGAGTGCTCCTACTGAGGAGGTCTACTAGCTGGAGTACCTGAGCCTGCAGCATGAAATGCAGCGTCCCCAATATGGGACGTCAGTACGAAAAATGTACTGAATATGTAAGGCAAAAAGTATATGTAATACAAGGCACAAATGAAATCAAGTAGCAACATATGAGTGCATAGATTAGGAGAGAAGACCACCTTTGCTTACTCTTGTGGAATCAAGTAAGCTACATTCTTTTCTTTACCTTCTTTGTATGTTATAATCTTTGTTGGGCATGTGATACAAGTGACCAGCTGATCAGTGGTAGAAGAGGATGACCCATGCTAGGCGTATTAACCCCTGGGATGCGGTCCTCATAATTACACAACTTGGGATCGGCCCATGCTAGGCTTTCGCCCCTGAGCTGCCACCCTCTATACCAATAGGGATCGGCCCATGCTAGGCTTTCGCCCCTGAGCTGCCACCCTTAATTAAATAGATTTCTTCACTTAGATTCTTTAATCTTTGAGATTATTGTTAATCAGTTCATAACTCTTTTGAGATGTTATTTTGGATAATCGTAACATTTTGAGATGTTGATTTGGTGGTCATAATCATCTTGGAGACATGAAATTACGGAACAGTAGTAGAATACATGAAAACAATACTTTGAGGCAGTAACAATGATATAAGGAGCTAATGAAACATCAACACACCTTACTTTAGACCGTAATAAGGCACAATTGACTTCAATGGCTTAGGAGAAGGATTCATCAACTTTCTTTGCCAAATAACCATTATTTCTATAATAGCACAAGGGGAATTTAACACAAGTATAGAGTAGTGAACGTATATGAAAGTAAGTTCCATGTACTGTAAATGGGGGAATGAAATATTGTTAGCTATTTGGAGATAGTACGCTGCCACCATGCTTTCTTTTCTAGAAATAGAACTTATGAGAATCACTTCATTGATATTAATTGCAGGTGGCAGATTTCATGCCAAAAGGATATAGAATCGAATAGCCTTACATACCTTATATTTATGACCAATACCACTATCACGATTCAGCCTTCCTTATTGGGTGCTAATCTACAACATAAGTCATGATTAAGCTAACATCAGCAGCTAATCACAATAAGGTTCTCCAAAACAGTAGCTAAAAATATTTGATGGAAATCAGGCCCATACAACCCTTACATAAATGGTGAACCACCACACCCTTCCTCCACACATTAATACAACTTCATACATCATCTTCCAAGATACTCAAACTGCCCTCAACAACAATATTCATAAGGCAGCCACTATCAATCTCAAATCTTTCAGCATAATAGGAGAATATTGACTCAAAGATTTATCATCATCCATGAATTCTTGATAAATATATACAAAATTCTCCAATCCAAACATGATCAAAGAGAGGAAAACAAATGGGTTGAAGTCTTACCTTAATTCTGGAAATTTATCCTCTAAACTTGTACTTCAAGAATTCAAACTCTCCTTCAAACTTCTTACTTGAAAATGAGACAGCACTCAAGAATCCCTAAGGTGTTTTAGGGCTGCTTATTGAAGCCAAGAGAGACCAAGAAAGAAACTTAAGAAATCTGAAATTTTGCAAGTTCAAAATGGAGAATAAGACTTGATCCTTATCCTTTGAAAAAGGAGGTGTTATGGCCGACACTCTTGACCAATTTTGGGCCATATAATGTCAAGTAGGTGCCCCACCTGCTTGTCCTTTTAACTTGGGCCCTTTTGGACTTAATATTATTGGACCTTGGCTGTCCATTTTTCCTTTGTTCTTTTAATCAGCTTGGGACAGATTAGTGCAAGTAGGTGGTACACACTTGGCCCAATAACATGGTAAAACAAATCTTAGGAGGTCATGTACTTACTTAGTTTCACTTGGGCTTTATCCATAATGGCCAATTGACAGATTTGGCTGTTGGGCCTTCTTTCATTCACATTTTCTTTAATAGGTTTGGGCTTCAAATGAGCCCTTAAATATAAGCCTAAATCTGGTCAATCAAACTTGGGCCCTTTAACTATAATATAGCTCAAATAGGTGATGCATCTGCTAGCTCAATTACAACCTTACTATAATTACTTAAATACTTTCCATCGGAGTTAACTTGCAATACATATGCTAAAACGTGCAAGGCATTACATCACCTTCCAAGCTAGTTTAAACCAACACTAATCATGTAAGAAACATGATCCCTCACCTACACTATAAGTATATGTCAAGTATAACATGAATAGAACTACCACATATAAAAATACAGGCCGTTACAACCCCCTAGTCGTAACCAGCGTCTTCATCCTCGAAGAGCTCTTAGACAAGCCCTTAGCATTTGTCATAACATGTATCATAGTATAAAAATGATATTAATTTAATACTTCTACTTTGGAAGTTTAACATTGCCTTATATATGAAAATAGAAACTAACTTCGTCACAACATACCATCTAAAGATAAAAGTATAAAAATTTGGGACTTAGCCCTTATATCAATAAGGAGTCTAGAAATAGGAAATACAATAATGTCTTCCAACATTAGCAAAGAACTAAAAGCTAGAACATAAGGGTCTTTCTATCGGACTTGAGGACTTACCAACTTGGAGAAGAAATTCCAAGTATCCTTGAGAAATGACCTTTAATCCTCAACAGCCCTAACCTACATTGTTTGGGGAAAGGGAAGAAAATATTGGTTAGTACATCACACGTACTAAGTATGGCTACAATGAATAAAAAACATTGAAACATGCATATTTAGTCAAAACATGTTTTCTATCAAGTAAACCCAATATGCACATAAGTTTAAGCATCATAAGACAACCCAACATAATATCATCCCAACATGTAGACAACCTAAGCAACACTCGTGCAATGCAAAGAATAGAATCCCATAACCCTATCCAAAGATAAGTATCACATTAAACCTACTTCATACATACATTCATAAATGTCATATTTCATCATGACTTGCCATATTCATAAAGTTCATACGTAGCTTAACATACATAAGTCGTAATCAACATAATCACAAAAGAACACTACTAGAACCATCTCTTAGGATCCTACAAGTTCAATGTGTAAGAGAAGTCCCATGCACTCCCTCCCACTATGTACAAACCCCTCAAGAAAAGCCCTAGTGAGATTCCATACATATCCTTTATTCATTTACTTTTACATTAGGGAAATAGGTTTCAATAATCGACATTAGACCATGTGGGCTACATGGAATCCCGTGTTCTACTCCCACACCGAAAAGAGAGGGTTGACACTTACCTAAGGTGTAACCTTTCGTACATAGCTATCTAGGTGGATCCACTAAGATAGAGTCCTATGTGGCCACATAGTTAAGGTTCAAGGAGATTGTTACTAGAAACCCTAACGTGATAAACGTGGGGGTTTCACTATCATGAGACAACACATATCTTGGAATCCAGACTTGCTAAACTTGAGGAAACCCATGTGGGGAGCCGGACTTACTAAACGTGAGACCCCCATCTCATTTACATTCCTTTTCGCTGCTAAGCATTTATTCCCTTTAGTAATCCTCTTTAGTCATCACATTAGTTCACATTAGACTTTACTCGACTCTTATGTAAACATCTTATCATCATAACTCATAAATGTTCATAAGTGAAAACAATCCTTTCACTTTAGAAACAGTAGCAAGTGAGTCAACCTTTCACTTTAACAATTCATTATAATCACGAGAACTACCTTTCAATCATATAACAACCATACCATAATATCCATACATACTTAATAGCTAATTTAAGTGTATCGGGTTAAGGATGAGGGGAAAATGTCATCAACACCACAACAACACAATAGATATAGCATCATTACTTTCTAATCAATTCATCTTTCAAATATGAGTTTAATTAAGAACCAACATTCATACCTTCTTGACCTTCATGGAACTTCACATTTCACTCACCCAAAAATGCATAACTAATACATAAAATAAGGTAATTTATGAAGTAACAACATAACTATCATCCACAACAACACAATAGGTATAGCATCAATACTTTCTAAGTAATTCATCTTTCATATATGAGTTTAATTAAGAACCAACATTCATACCTTCTTGACCTTCATGGAACTTCACATTTCACTCACCCAAAAATGCATAATTAATACATAAAATAAGGTAATTTATGAAGTAACAACATAACTATAATCAAATAAACAATTGATATATTCATCATCTTCACCAATTCAACATATCAAATCCAAGATTCATGAAATTGGGGAAGAACATGGGTCCAAGGGAATTTCAAGTGAACAACAACAATTATCCATCATTATACACCTAAACAACCTTAAGTGATCATAATTCATCACAATTGATTGATAATTTTGTTTTTCAAAGAAAACCTATGTGTAGAGAAAAATCCAAGATTTTGGAGAATTTTGAAAACATCTTTGAAGGGACCTCTTGGGAAAGGAATTCCAAGAATGAAAGAAACCATACCTTAATGAAGGCTTAGCCACGAAATTGAGTTGAAAACTTGGAGAATTGATCTTCTTCTTGAAGCTTTAATGTCCTTCGATGGAGGTTTGGGTAGAGAGAGAATTTGGAGAGAAGTGAGAGCATTGGGTTTTCAATTTGGGGATTTGTTCTGGGTTGATAGAATGGGGTAAAAACATCCTCTAAAATATACAAAACACCCCTCACTTAGTTGGACCTTTTAATTAAGTCTATATTGACTTTAATTTTTAGAATTTTCGTCCCAGAACTAGTTTCCGTCGCGAAGCTGTTCCCACAAGTTTGTGGAAATAAATTCTAGTCATGTCATTTGGTCTCACGAATGCACCTGCTGCATTTATGGATCTCATGAACAGGGTCTTCCGTGATTACCTTGACTCTTTCGTCATAGTATTCATTGATGACATTCTCATCTACTCTAAGACCAAGGAAGAGCATGAACAACATTTGAGACTAACATTGCAGGTACTTAGACAGCATCAGTTGTATGTCAAATTCAGCAAATGTGAATTCTGGCTGAGATCAGTGACCTTCCTGGGTCATGTTGTGTCCGATTAGGGCGTGGAGGTGGATCCCAAGAAGACTGAGGCTGTGAAGAACTGGCCAAAGTCTCTTACTCCTACTGACATCTGTAGATTTTTGGGATTGGCTGGTTACTACCGCAGGTTTGTGGAGGGCTTTTCTTCCATTGCTACCCTATTGACAACTTTGACTAAGAAGAAAGCCAAGTTTGAATGGACGGAGACTTGTGAGAAGAGTTTCCAGGAGCTCAAGGACAGACTCACTTCAGCCCCGGTGCTTACTTTGCCTAGGTGTGGTGAGAATTACACTGTTTATTGTGATGCATCTAGGGTTGGTTTGGGTTGTGTTCTTATACAGGTAGGTAAGGTGATAGCCCATGCATCCAGACAGCTCAAGGTTCATGAGAAGAATTATCCCACTCATGACCTGGAGTTGGTAGCTGTGGTGTTTGCACTGAAGCTGTGGAGGCATTATCTGTATGGAGTGCATGTAGATGTGTTCACAGACCATAAGAGTCTCCAGTACGTGTTCACATAGAGGGAGTTGAATCTACGTCAGCGGAGATGGTTGGAGCTGTTGAAGGATTATGACATGAATGTGCACTACCATCCAGGTAAGGCTAATATTGTAGCTGATGCTTTGAGCAGGATGAGCATGGGAAGTACAACTCACATTGAAGATGAGAAGAAGGAGCTGGTAAAAGATGTACACAGACTGGCCAGATTGGGTGTGCGTTTGGTTGACTCCACTAGTGGGGATGTTTCAGTTCATCCTACTTCTGAATCATCCTTGGTAGTTGAAGTCAAGCAGGGTCAGCATCTAGATCCCGTGTTGATGGAGCTGAAGGACTCAGTGCTGCTGAAGATGAATGAGTCTTTCTCTTTGGGAGGTGATGGTATACTTAGGTATCAGGACAGGCTGTGTGTGCCAGATGTGGGTGATTTGCGGACCAGGATTGTTGCTGAGGCCCATGGTTCCAGATATTCTATACATCCAGGTTCCACCAAGATGTATCATGATCTCAAGTTGATTTATTGGTGGGATGGCATGAAGAAGGACATTGCAGAATATGTGGCCAAGTGTCCTAATTGTCAGCACGTTAAGGCAGAGCATCTTAAGCCTAGTGGTCTGACTCAGATTATTGAGGTTCCGACTTGGAAATGGGAGGCCATTAATATGGAATTTGTGGTTGGGCTTCCGAGGACTAGGAGGCAGCATGACTCTATATGGGTTATTGTGGACAGATTAACTAAGTCTGCCCACTTTATCCCTATGAAGTCTACTTACAGAGCCGAGGATTATGCGAGACTCTACATTGATGAGATTGTGAGATGGCATGGGATTCCCTTGTCTATTATTTCAGACAGGGGAGCTCAGTTTACTTCTCATTTTTGGAGATCTTTCCAGAAGAGCTTGGGCACGTAGGTGAAGCTTAGCACTGCCTTTCACCCTCAGACAGATGGGCAGGCAGAGCGCACCATACAGATATTGGAGGATATGTTGAGAGCGTGTGTGATTGACTTCAGAGGTAACTGGGATGACCATTTGCCTTTGATAGAGTTCTCGTATAATAATAGCTATCACTCCAGCATTGGGATGGCACAGTTTGAGGCACTGTATGGTAGGAGGTGTAGATCTCCAGTTGGGTGATTCGAGGTTAGAGAGTCATCCATTTTGGGTCCGGAGATCATTCATGAGGCCTTAGAGAAGGTCAGAATGATTAGGGACAGGTTGACTACTGCTTACAGACGGCAGAAGTCATATGCTGATAACAGAAAGCGACCCTTAGAGTTTGATGTTGGTGACCAGGTTTACTTGAAAATATCGCCTATGAAAGGGGTGATGAGATTTGGGAGAAAAGGGAAGCTGCGTTCGAGGTATGTTGGGCCATATGAGATCCTACAGCGTGTGGGCGAGGTGGCCTATGAGTTAGCATTGCCTACAGAACTAGCTTCTGTTCATCCAGTCTTTCATGTCTCTATATTGAAGAAGTGCCTAGGTGATCCAGCATCAATCTTACCTGTTGAAGGTTTGGGGGTTGGTGAAGACTTGTCTTATGAGGAGGTACCTGTTGAGATCTTAGACAGACAGGTCAAGCGGCTGAGGAACAAGGAGATTACCACAGTGAAGGTATTGTGGAGAAATCATCTTGTTGAGGGTGCTATGTGGGAAGCTTAGGCCGACATGAGGGCCCGCTACCCTCACCTGTTCAGCCCTTGAGGTTAGACTTTATACTCTTAAACCTATGTTTCCTTATCACCCGTATTTTGTTGCTATTGATTGACTGTGTATAGAGATTTTATTATGATCTGACTGGCTTTACAACGTGAAGTAGTAGTGTCATTCGGGGACGAATGTTCCTAAGGGGGGTATAATGTAACAACCCTAAAAATGAATAGGATCAAGACTTAGGTTGTCAAGAATGCTTGCGATTAGACCAAGGTTCACACAGACTGATACGCGTAGAACCAGACCTCAGAACCCTTACTACGACCAAGCCAACTAACTTGGGGAGTTATTTGAGCTTGTAAAGGTTGGAACCAACCAAGTAAGGCTCTCGAAAATGAAGATTTAATCGAAGGAGTCTTTACCGGACTTAAAAAGAAGAAATTTTAAGTTTTGAGGGCCTAGGAGTAAAATGGTCTTTTACCAGGCTAAGGGTAATATCATAATTACCCTAAATATATAAATAATTAATTATTTAATAAAATGGAAGGGCAATTTTGAGAGAGAGGGCCGAATGTGAGCTCTAAGAGTGAAGTCTTGCTTCACCCGGGTTCGAACCTAGGTGGAAGCAATGATTTAACTTGTTTTATTTAAATGGATAAATTAATTTAATTAATTAATAATTATTATCTGATTTAAGAAAAAGAAAAATCAGATTTTTATTTAAAGGTTTAACAAGGAGTCCTAGCTTGACTAATTCCCAAACTAAAACTCCTAATTTTAAGCCACTCTCTCACGATCTCTCTCTCTTTCTCTCACGTTTCACTATCTATCTCACGTTGCTCTCTGCTTAAATAACTAAAATATCAGAAATAATATCAAGGTTTCTTTACACTTGAAGAACAAACACAAAAATTCTAAGAAATCAAGATAACCAAAACAAAGGGGAGGAGTCTTCCGTCGATTGGTGTTGAAGTGTTGGACTTGAGCGTGGTTTGGAGAGGTTGGACAACAGGTCGTGTATTCTAAAAACGTCAAAAAGGTATGGGTTTTCTTACTCTTGGTCCCTTTCCCAAGAGACCCTTAAGACTCAGATAATTCTATTCCGAAACTAGGATTGTTTCCCCATTTCATGCTCCCTGTCACTAGCTCCCAATGATTCATAGGTTCGGTATGTTTGCTGGTAGATTTAGGTATGTTTGATGTTATTGTGTTGAATGTGTATATGTTTATGTACGTGAAATTAAGAAAATGACAATCAATGTGTATTCAAAGTTATGTGCAAGTGTGTGCGAGTTTGTGAATGTGGCAAGGACCTCGGCTTGATGCTCAAAATTTGATAAGGTTGTAGTTGTTGTTTTGTGTACATAAATCCATGAATAATCGTGATGTTCATTTAAGGAAATGTGGCTGATTGAATGACAATCTTTTGGCCAAATATACTCACAAAAAAATATGCCTAAAGATATGTTAAAATGGAATATGAATACACCCGATGAATCAAGTGAAAACGTTGATAAAAATGAATCGAAAATTATCAAAATTTCCAGCAACTATGCAAGGTTAAATTAGACTAAAGTTTAATAATGAAAATCTGGAAATTTAGTACATATTAAAGAGGTGAGGCCACCAGGATTCGAACCTGTGACCTCACCCTTTGGCTACTGGAATTCGTGAGAAAAGAAGACGAAAATGGGGCTGGGGGGAATCGAACTCGGGCCACTGGTTTGGGAAAGGAGAGGAAAATGATTTAATTAAATAAATGGGAGGCGTTGGAATCAAACCCACTACCTCCAGGTAGCGAGTGAAGGATGAGAAAATAAAGAAAAAGAAAATGTGAGGCGTGGGAATCGAACCCACGACCTCAAGGTTGGCGAGGAGAATGACTAAATTAAATAAGAAAATAAAGAGAGGCTGTGGGGAATCGATCCCACAACCTCACTGCCAAGGCGCCTAGTTAAGAAATCTTTAATTAAAAATAAAGATAGGAGGTTGTGGGGGTTCGAACCCACAACCTCACAGCCCCTAGCGAAATTAAACTAAAATAAGGAGGCTGTGGGGGTTCGAACCCACAACCTCCCAATGCCCAGCGAAAATTAAGAATAAATAAAAGAGGATGTGGGGGTTTGATCCCACAACCTCTTGGTTTAGGCGAAATTGGGCAATAAAATGTTAATGAAAAATAAGAAGGGGTTGTGGGGGGTCGAACCCACAACCCTTCGGCCAATTTAAGAGGAAAACCAGATAGAAAATTAATGATACGATATTAATGTTGGGATTTAATCTAGAGTTCTAATGTCATGAATATTAAAAATAAAATCAACGAAAAATGTAAATGATATCCAAGTGATTCAAACTTGGGTTTCCTTTCCCAAACTTCCGTATTGATACATAAGTCATTCGTGAACAAAATATCCAAGAATAATGCCACATACTTAGATCGAAATCAAGATCTTGACATACATACAAGATGCATAAGTCTTGTATCACATAATCTTAGAAAGATATGAATCACTTAGACGAAATATGAATGAAGCCTCATGGCTTGTATGTATAGACACATAAGTCTAACATACGTTCAAAAGTAAGTGAACCTAAGTGGTATGTAATGAAATGATGAACCCTGGAAGGGTTAAGTATGAGTGTAAGATACACTAAATAGCCAAGTGCATTGGCATATGATGAAATGAACATTCACGTAATAAGATGTGAGTAACTATGAAAAGCAAAGGTGCTAATGATAATGAATGTGGTGACAACATGATATGAGGCTATTGTAAATGATGAGAGCAATCTCAAATGAGCCTAAGTAAATGTTACCAATACGTACTCACCTATGAGAGTGTAAGATAACGAAGAGACCAATCTCTATGAACACTCTAATGAAGGTATTGAGCTTAACACACTTAATACTAATAATGAGATGAGAAATCATCTAATGAGCTATGATGTCCTCATACTAGAAGCCAGCTTCCATGACGTATGAGATGAATGAAATGGAACTTTATACTGAGCACCGATAGGCTAGCTATGAGCGGTGATGCCTTCTTTCAGGAAGGACGGAGGTTCACATAACTCTCATGAGATGAGACTGTCCAGCTTGCCGGGTATGGGTCTCCTTATATCTCCTAGTCTTCGAACCTATACTGCCAATATAGGGATCTGGCGGGGTCAAATTCCCATGTATGCTAGCATGTTTTTAGGTCACCTTGGCCGGTGATTCCACCTCTTTTCGGTGTGGGGGAGACACTGGATTTCATGATGCTCACATGATCTATGTCGGTTAAAGTTAAAGTTCCCAATGAATGAATGAGGCCAGCCTCAAATGATGCACATAATGAATTGAATGATACCAAAGGTGTTAGGATAGGATAATCAAAGGTGAGTTAGATTCAAGTAATGACATTAGGTCATTCTTGGTCATTGCACAACGAACCTAATGAAAGTCTTAAACTACATCCTAGGTATAGCTGGTGGTTACACTGGCCTATGAATGAAATGAAATGAAGTACGTATGAATGAATGAAGCAGACTCTGTGTTTGTTAATGAAGATTCCCTAGTTGAGGTCCCATCTGTTGAGCCCTCATTTCTGGGATGTCTTAATGTCAAGTCCATGATTCCAAGGTCTCATGGAATATGAATGAATGATATGAAAGAAGTTATGTGCTACATGCAAAATGTACTGTATGCTATATGATATGTGCTATGTGTAAATGTTATGTGCTGTGTGCAAATGTTAAAAGTATGATGATGTATGTTATTCTCATGGTATCACTTTCCTAATCCAAATTTGGAAAGCTCATTTACTTTCCTAATCCAAATTTGGAAACTTTCCTAATCTCAATTTGGCAAGTCCACTGACTTGACTTTCCAAAAATCATGTTGTTAGGAAAGAGCTATTCTTTCTCATGCATGTCCTTGGTGTGTGCTTGCATATACCCATACTTAGTACAAGTGTGTACTAACCCTATACAAACTCTACTATTTTAGGTGCAGGCACAGGTGGACGATAGAGCTACAGGATCATCATTGCAGTTACCCGGACGTCCAGCATTCATACGGTTTTGGTAGGTCCTCATGTCTTCGAGGATGCTACTGTTTTATATTCTAGCTTACTCTTAGAGTTGAGCCAATGGAGCATGTTCCACTAGCGTTTCTTTCCTGTTTTTATTCAGACTATGTATTGGTGCCATTTTGGCAATTATACGCTTTATAAGAATTGAACTATTTTCTTTCAGTTGCTTATCTCTTAATGTTAGATGGTTGATGGTGAACAATTACGTATTTATGAGAATGTTTGTATAAGTATGTTAGGAAATAAAACGTTTCAAATTTTCCGCTAAAATTAACCTATATAATGTGAGAATGACGTAAGTAGGTTTGTCTGCGACCTCTGAGAGGTCAACGACGCCAGTCTCGTCTGGGGTCTAGATTCCAGTCATGACAGAAGGGTCCGTGATGGTCTCCGCAACACGGATACATTTTTTGCCCCTTAGTGGAGCAGGTCCGCGACGTGGAACCACTCCCACTATGGCTGCCCATAGGCCGCCTTGGCAGCTTCTTCTCCCAATGTTTGGGTCCTTCTCAAGGACCCTTAGGGTGGTCCTTGGGGAGTCGTACCTAAACGTTTTGACACTAGACACGATTATTAAGTCACTAGGGTCACCTCTACTGATTTTAGACTCCAAACAACACATAAAACATAAACAACATACTCGAACACACCAATGCCTAAAAGACTAGTTTCTGGACGTCATGGTCGTTTCTTGACGTTTAGGCTCTAATACTTCCAAATCAAGTTAGTTAAATTAGTTTAGGTGTGAAAACACCATTTTTAATCATCATTCATTAGGTGAGGCTCTAGCCTAGGTCATTGGATCTCCAAGGTATAACAATATCCCCACCTCTTGGGGAGCATTCGTCTTAGAATGACACTTTACACATCTTTTTGGAATTTACGACTCAAGACTAGCAGCCCAACCAACACATGTATATAGTGAAAATTCAATAAAAGGAGGAAACAGTAATTCCATTCTCAAACACAACAATGAATCATTATGAGGTAGAAACTACATTAACTACCAAATATGCACACATTTCACATTATGCAAGGAGGAATTTCCTTTTCCTTCTTAAATTGCTCCACATATCAACAAGCAGCCAGTACATAATTTCATAACAAGAAATATCACATAAGATCAATTATACCAGCCACATAATCAAGTGCTATAGAGTATGAAGAACATATAATTCAAGACACATATGAAACATGTATTCTTATAAGAGTATGCATACACAATGTAACAACCCTAAAAATGAATAGGATCAAGACTTAGGTGTTTCAAGAATGCTTGCGATTAGACCAAGGTCCACACGTATTGATACGCGTAGAACCAGACCTCAGAACCCTTACTACGACCAAGCCAACTAACTGGGGGAGTTAATTGAGCTTGGAAAGGTTGGAACCAACCATGTGAGGCTCACGAAAACGAAGATTTAATCGAAAGAGTTTTTACCGGACTCAAAAGAAGAAATTTTAAGTTTTGAGGGTCCAAGGGTAAAATGGTCTTTTCCAGGCCAAGGGTAATATTGTAATTACCCTGAGTAATTAATTATTTAATTAATTAAGTTAAAAAAATAAAGAAATTCGGGTGGGGCAACCCGAAGGGACCCATTTTCGCAAAATGGGGTCACCGGGGTTCGAACCCCACTAGAAGCAAGATTAAACTTGCTTTTATTTTAATGTGTTAACTTAGTTTTTAATAAATAATTAATATTAGCTGATTTAGGAAAAAGAAATCAGATTTTTATTAATTTTTATTAATTATTGAGTTGACTAATTCAAACCCACAAAGTCCTACTTCTACTAGAATTCTATCTCCCTTTTACCCACTCTCTTTGCACGATTTCTTTCTCTCTTTCACTCTCTTTTTCTTGGCTAAAAACGTGAGAAAACAATCAGCAAAAGCAAAATAAAGTAAAGGCAAAAGTTCATCAAGAACTTGAAAGATAGAAACTCAAAGAGAAAACAATCCGGTAACGTTAAGCAGAACTACTACGCTAGTCGGGTGAGGTGTGACTTTGGGTGTGTGGACTGATTTGTGGAGGATTTCTTGGGAAGCATTTTGAACATGTAACAAGAAAACAAAGGTATGGGTTTTCTTACTCTTGGTCCCTTTCCCAAGAGACCCCTAGGACTCAGTGTATTCGGCTCAAAAACTAAGGTTGATTCCCCTATTGCATGTCCCTGTCATTAGCTCCCAACGAATGTAGGTTGGTATGAATGCTGGTAGACTTAGGATTATGTCATGTTTGTGCTGAATGTAATGTATTGGATGTATGTTAATTCATGAAAATGCAACCATGTGTGTGTTCGAATTAAGAAAAACAAAAATGTGTATGGCATGTTGAGTCTCGGCCTAAGGGCTTGATTTTGTTAATATTTTGTTGGTTGTTTTATGTACACTAATTGAAGTAAAATGTGATGTTCATGTGATATGAAGTGTGGCTGAATTGAGGAGTAAACATTTTGGTTAAGAATTCGTGAAAAATTGTATTAAAGAACGTACCAAACGAACTATGTATTGTCCTATGAGTCTACTAACAAATGGAGATAAAAATGAGTAAAGAGGTCACTTTGAATTTCCAGCATTTTGTTGATATATCTCTCCCAAGTTAAGATGTTTAAAATGCCAAGAAAAATAAGGAAGATTTGGTGAGGTCTTTGAGGGTCGAACCCGAGACCTCACCCCTTTAAAAATCAAAAAATATATATATAAATAAAGAAGAAGAAAATTCGTGTGGTGAGGGGGATTCGAACCTGCCTTGGCTGGGAACTAAGTGTGAAGAAAAAGAAAATAAGAAATGAGAGGGGTGGGATTCGAACCCACACCCTCTCGGTTAGAAACCAAGTAAAAGGAAAAATAAAGAAAAATTTTGAGAGGCATGGGATTCGAACCCACGACCTCTATGCGGATGAGAGGAGTAAAAATAAAAATAAAAAATGAAATGAGGCTGTGGGGGTTCGACCCCACAACCTCATAGTCAACTAAAATAAGTCAACTTTCAAAAAGGAGAATAAAATAAAGAGGTTGTGGGGGTTCGAACCCACAACCTCTCAGCCTTAAGCGAATGGAAGGGAAAGGAAAATAAAGGAGAATTGTAGTGTGGCTGAGGGGACTCGACCTCGGGTCCCAAAGTCTCCTATAGGCCGAAACTAATAAAAGAAAAACTAAAATGGGGTTGTGGGGGCTTGAACCTACAACCCATCGGTCAATGCAAGAAAAATTTTAAATAGACAAGTAACCCTTCAATGTAAATATTGTGATTTGACTTAGAGTTAAAATGTTATGAATATTAGAATGAAATCAATTAATAATGTAAATGACATTCAATTGATTCAAGACTTGGGATTCCTTGCCCAAACTTCCGTTTGATACATAAGTCATACGTGAACAAATCATTCAAGAATAATGCCATCTACTTAGATCGAAATCAAGATCTTGGCATATATACAAGAAACATAAATCTTGTGCTATAAAATCTTAGGAATGTATGAGTCACTTAATGAACTACGAATGAAGCCTCATGGCTTGTATGTATAGACACATAAGTCTAACATATGTTCAGAAGCAAGTGAACCTAAGTTGTATGAAATGAAATGATGAACCCTAGAAGGGTTAAATTATGAGTGTAAATACACTAAATGGCCAAGTGCGTTGGCATATGATGAGATGAACAATGAAATGATGAAATGAACATACACGTAATAAGAGGAGAATAACTAACAAAAACAAAGATGCAAATGATGATGAATGTGGTAACAACATGATATGAGGCTAATGTAAATGAGGAAAGTAATCTCAAATGAGCCTAAGTAAAGGTTACCAACATGTATTCACCTATGAGAGTGTAAGATAATGAAGAGACCAGTCTCTATGAACACTCTAATGAGAGTATTGAGATTAACGCACTTAATACGAATGATGAGATGAGAAATCATCTAATGAGCTATGATGTCCTCATATAAGAAGTTAGCTTCCATGACGTATGAGATGAATGTAATGGAACTTTATACTGAGCACTGATAGGCTAGCTATGAGCGGTGATGCCTTCTTTCGGGAAGGGCGGAGGTTCACGTAACTCTCATGAAATGAGACTGTCCGGCTTGCCGGGTATGGGTCTCCTTATATCTCCTAGTCTTTGAACCTATACTGCCAATATAGGGATCTGGCGGGGTTAAATTCCCATTTACGCTAGCATGTTATTGGATCACTTTGGCCGGTGATTCCACCTCTTTTCGGTGTGGGGGAGACACTGGATTTCATGATGCTCACATGATCTATGTCGGTTAAAGTTAAAGTTCCCAATGAATGAATGAGGCCAGCCTCAAATGATGCACACAATGAAATGAATGATACCAAAGGTGTTAGGATAGGATAAGCAAAAGGTGAGTTAGATTCAAGTAATGACATTAGGTCATTCTTGGTCATTGCACAACGAACCTAATGAAAGTCTTAAATTACATCCTAGGTATAACCGGTGATTACACTGGACTATGAACAAAATGAAATGAAGTACGTATGAATGAATGAAGCAGACTCTGTGTTTGCTAATAAAGACTCCCTAGTTGAGGTCCCATATGTTGAGCCCTCATTTCTGGGATGTCGTAATGTCAAGTCCATGACTCGAAGGTCTCATGGCATATGAATAAATGATATGAAAGAAGTTATGTGCTACATGTAAAATATATTGTATGCTATATGATATGTACTATGTGTAAATGTTATGTGTTGTGTGCAAATGTGAAAAGTATGATGATGTATGTTATTCTCATGGTATCACTTTCCTAATCCAAATTTGGAAAGCTCACTTACTTTTCTAATCCAAATTTGGAAACTTTCCTAATCTCAATTTGGCAAGTCCACTGACTTGACTTCCAAAAATCATGTTGTTAGGAAAGAGCTATTCTTTCTCATGCATGTCCTTGGTGTGTGCTTGCATATACCCATACTTAGTACAAGTGTGTACTAACCCTATACAACTATACTATTTTAGGTGCAGGCATAGGTGGACGATAGAGCTACAGGATCATTGTTGCAGTTATCCGGACGTCTAGCATTCATCCGGAGTTGGTAGGTCCTCATGCTTTCGAGGATGCTACTGTTTTATATTCTAGCTTTGTTTTAGAGTTGAGCTAGTGGAGCATGTTCCACTAGCGTTTCTTTCTTGTTTTTATTCAGACGATGTATTGGTGCCATTTTGGCAATTATACACTTAATAAGAATTGAACTATTTCTTTCAGTTGCTTATCTCTTAATGTTAGATGGTTGATGGTGAACAATTACGTATTAATGAGAATGTTTTAATAAGTATGATAAGAATAAAAAAGTTTCAAATTTTCTGCTAAAATTAACCTAAGTGAAGTAAGAATAATGTAAGTAGGCTTGTCTGCGACCTGTGAGAGGTCAACGACGCCGGTCTTGTCTGGGGTCTAGATTCCAGTCGTGACAAAGTTGGTATCAGAGCACTAGGTTAACTTCCGATAATAATGAGTTCACATCAACCACATTGAGTAGTTTCTAAGTCATGGTAGTGAAGTGCACCACTATCCTGGATTAGAGACTGCATGATGCGTAGGAATGTTTCCCTTCTTCTGATCTTATCGTGCTTTTCTAAATGTCTGAATTCTTGGTGTTATGAGCGTGTCTAACATCAATCCTTTTTGTTTTTCCAGAGAATGAACACTAGGAGAGGATTTGGTCAGAGGAGAGGAGGAGCAACTGCTGGGGGTAATCAGGATCTACCCCAGGCTCCAGCTGAAGGAGTGGTCATGCCAGTTAACCTAGCTGGGTTGACTGATGCTGAGGTGCGGGCATCTTTGGCCCAAATGGCACAGGCCATTACTATGCAGGCCCAGGCTATGACTGCCCAGGTCAACAGACAGGATGTTCAGAGAGAGAACCCACCGGTCCGTAGCATGGCTGACAGACTAAGGGATTTCACGAGGATGAATCCTCCAATTTTCACAGGGGTTAAGACATCGGAGGATCCTCAGGAGTTTTTAGATGAGGTGCATAAGATTCTGGTGGCTATGGGGGCCACTGACATTGAGAAGGCTGAGCTGGCTTCCTATCATCTCAAGGATGTAGCACAGACTTGGTGCAAGATGTGGCAAAATAGCCGTGTCTTGGGTGGAGTACCAGTCACATGGGAGCTGTTCAAGACAGCATTTCTGGAGAGATTCTTTCCCAGGGAGATGAGGGAGGCCAAGGTTGAGGAATTCATCAACCTCAAACAAGGCTCCATGACAGTCAGGGAGTATTCCCTGAAGTTTGTTAAGCTGTCAAGGTATGTTGTTTTTCCCTAAGTATTTAATAGCAAGAATAAAAATAATACTGAACCTTGTTGAAATCTCCCAGGTATGCTACTTCCCTGGTTTCTAACAGCAGGGATGAGATGAGCAGGTTCCTCACAGGAATCAATGGAGACCTGGAGGAGGAGTGTCGATCTGCTATGCTCCATGATAATATGGATCTTTCCAGGTTGATGGTGCATGTCCAGCAGGTAGAGGACAGCCGTAGAAAAAGAGGTGTTCGTGATGCTAGAAGTCCTAGGCCTCAAGACCAGGCAGGACCCAGTCATAGAGGCCACAGGAATAACTTTGGCGTCCGTGAGCAGCCAAGGTTCAAAAAGGGGCAACAGAGTTCTGGGAATTCTAATCCTCAGAGGAGTGCTGCACCTAAAGGAGGCAGCCTTAGCCCAAGAAGGGAAATGGAGGTGAGATGCAGCGTACTAAGAAGAATTGTGCTAAGTGTGGCCGAGCTCACAATGGAGAGTGCAGACAGGGAACTAATGCCTGCTTCGGTTGTGGTAAGAGTGGACACATGGTCAGTGACTGTCAACAGAACAGAGGTTAGGCTAGAGGTAATACTCAGCCTAGGCCTAATCCACAGGGTGCAGCAGCAGCCGAGCCTCCTAAGAGGAACAGGTTCTATGCCCTGAAGGGCAGAGAGGAGCAGAAGAAGTCCGCTGATGTGGTCACAGGTATGCTGCAAGTATTCTCAACTTCTGTTTATGCTTTACTTGATCCAGGGTCTACACTTTCCTTTGTAACTCCTCTGCTTGCTCTTACTTTTGAGGTATTGCCTGAAGTTCTACATGATCCTATAGTGGTCAGTACACCTTTAGGAGAGAATGTAAGAACTGATAGAGTATACAAAGATTGCCCAATAGTTGTGAGTGGAAAAACTATGTGTGCAAACCTGGTTGAGTTACCCATGCACGATTTTGATATTATTCTTGGCATGGATTGGCTTCACAGTTGTTATGCTTGCTTGGACTGTCGTAGTAGAGTGGTGAGATTTCGCTTTCCTAATGAAGAAGAGTTAGTCTGGGAGGGGTACAATTCGAGTCGTCCTAATCCCTTGATTTCTAACCTTAAGGCCAATAAAATGATGTCCAATGGGTTATTGTGTCATCTTGTGAGTGTTAATGATTTAGACTATGACATTCCTTCCATAGACTCAGTACCTGTAGTGAATGAGTTCTTAGATGTGTTTCCTGATGATTTACCTGGAGTCCCTCCCCTTCAAGAGATTGACTTTGGTATCGATTTAGAACCCGATACTAAACCAATCTCAATTCCTCCATACAGAATGGCTCCAGCTGAACTGAAAGAGTTGAAGCTGCAGTTAAAAGATCTCACTGACAAGGGTTTCATTCAACCGAGCATATCCCCTTGGGGCGCTCCAGTGTTGTTTGTAAAGAAAAAGGATGGAACCTTTAGAATGTGTATCGATTATCGGCAGCTCAACAAAATCACTATAAAGAATAAGTATCCACTCCCCAGAATAGATGATCTGTTTGACCAACTCCAAGGGTCTAGTTTCTTCTCTAAGATTGATCTTCGTTCAGGGTATCATCAGCTTAGGGTTAGGGATGGAGATATCCCAAAGACAGCCTTTCGTACCCGCTATGGTCACTATGAGTTTTTACTCATGTCATTTGGTCTCACGAATGCACCTGCTGCATTTATGGACCTCATGAACAGGGTCTTCCATGAATACCTTGACTCTTTCGTCATAGTATTCATTTATGACATTCTCATCTACTCTAAGACCAAGGAAGAGCATGAACAGCATTTGAGACTAACCTTGCAGGTACTTAGACAGCATCAGTTGTATGCCAAATTCAGCAAATGTGAATTCTGGCTGAGATCAGTGACCTTCCTAGGTCATGTTGTGTTCGATCAGGGCATGGAGGTGGATCCCAGGAAGACTGAGGCTGTGAAGAACTGGCCAAAACCTCTTACTCCTACTGACATCCGTAGCTTTTTGGGATTGGCTGGTTACTATCGCAGGTTTGTGGAGGGTTTTCTTCCATTGCTGCCCCATTGACGACTTTGACTAAGAAGAAAGCCAAGTTCGAATGGACGGAGACTTGTGAGAAGAGTTTCCAGGAGCTCAAGGACAGACTCACTTCAGCCCCGGTGCTTACTTTGCCTAGGTGTGGTGAGAACTACACTGTTTATTGTGATGCATCTAGGGTTGGTTTGGGTTGTGTTCTTATACAGGTAGGTAAGGTGATAGCCCATGCATCCAGACAGCTCAAGGTTGATGAGAAGAATTATCCCACTCATGACCTGGAGTTGGCAGCTGTGGTATTTGCACTAAAGTTGTGGAGGCATTATCTGTATGGAGTGCATGTAGATGTGTTCACAGACCATAAAAGTCTCCAGTACGTGTTCACACAGAGGGAGTTGAATCTACGTCAGCGGAGATGGTTGGAGTTGTTGAAAGTTTATGACATGAATGTGCACTATCATCCAGGTAAGGCTAATGTTGTAGCTGATGCTTTGAGCAGGATGAGCATGGGAAGTACAGCTCACGTTGAGGATGAGAAGAAGGAGCTGGTCAAAGATGTACACAGACTGGCCAGACTGAGTGTGCGTTTGGTTGACTCCACTAGTGGGGATGTTTCAGTTCATCCTAGTTCTGAATCATCCTTGGTAGTTGAAGTCAAGCAGGGTCAGCATCTAGATCCCGTGTTGATGGAGCTGAAGGACTCAGTGCTGCTGAAGATGAATGAGTCTTTCGCTTTGGGAGGTGATGGCATACTTAGATATCAGAACAGGCTTTGTGTGCCAGATGTGGGTGATTTGCAGACCAGGATTGTTGCTGAGGCCCATGGTTCCAGATATTCTATACATCCAGGTTCCACCAAGATGTATCATGATCTCAAGCAGATTTATTGGTGGGATGGCATGAAGAAGGACATTGCAGAGCCAAGTGTCCTAATTGTCAGCAGGTTAAGGCAGAGCATCTTAAGCCTGGTGGTCTGACACAGATTATTGAGGTTCCGACTTGGAAATGGGAGGCCATTAATATGGACTTCGTGGTTGGGCTTTCGAGGACTAGGAGGCAGCATGACTCTATATGGGTTATTGTGGACAGGTTGACTAAGTCTGCCCATTTTATCCCTGTAAAGTCTACTTACAGAGCCGAAGATTATGCGAGGCTCTACATTGATGAGATTGTGAGATGGCATGGGATTCCCTTGTCTATTATTTCAGACAGAGGAGCTCAGTTTACTTCTCATTTCTGGAGATCTTTCCAGAAGAGCTTGGGCACGCAAGTTAAGCTTAGCACTGCCTTTCACCCTCAGACAGATGGGCAGGCAGAGCGCACCACTCAGACATTGGAGGATATGTTGAGGGCGTGTGTGATTGACTTCAGAGGTAACTGGGATGACCATCTGCCTTTGATAGAGTTCTCATAGAATAATAGCTGTCACTCCAGCATTGGGATGGCACCGTTTGAGGCATTGTATGGTAGGAGGTGTAGATCTCCAGTTGGGTGGTTCGAGGTTGGAGAGTCATCCATTTTGGGGCCGGAGATCATTCATGAGGCCTTAGAGAAGGTCATAATGATTAGGGACATGCTGGCTACTGCGTACAGTCGGCAGAAGTCATATGCTGATAACAGAAAGCGACCCTTAGAGTTTGATGTTGGTGACCAGGTTTACTTAAAACTATCACCTATGAAAGGGGTGATGAGATTTGGTAAGAAAGGGAAGCTGAGTCTGAGATATGTTGGGCCATATGAGATCCTACAGCGTGTGGGTGAGGTGGCCTATGAGCTGGCATTGCCCGCAGAGTTAGCTTCTGTCCATCCAGTCTTTCATGTATCTATGTTGAAGAAGTGCCTAGGTGATCCAGCATTAATATTACCTGTTGAAGGTTTGGGGGTTGATGAAGACTTGTCTTATGAGGAGGTACCGGTTGAAATCTTAGACAGACAGGTCAAGCGGTTGAGGAACAAGGAGATTGCCACAGTGAAAGTATTGTGGAGAAATCATCTTGTTGAGGGTGCTATGTGGGAAGCTGAGGCCGACATGAGGGCCCGCTACCCTCACCTGTTCAGCTCTTGAGGTTAGACTTTATACTCTTAGCCTATGCTTCCTTATCTCCCCGTACTTTGTTGCTATTGATTGACTGTGTATAGTGCTTTTATTACGACCTGACTGGCATTACAACATGAAGTAGTAGTGTCATTCGGGGACGAATGTTCCTAAGGGGGGGATAATGTAACAACCCTAAAAATGAATAGGATCAAGACTTAGGTGTTTCAAGAATGCTTGCGATTAGACCAAGGTCCACACGTATTGATACGCGTAGAACCAGACCTCAGAACCCTTACTACGACCAAGCCAACTAACTTGGGGAGTTAATTGAGCTTGGAAAGGTTGGAACCAACCATTTGAGGCTCACGAAAACGAAGATTTAATCGAAAGAGTTTTTACCGGACTCAAAAGAAGAAATTTTAAGTTTTGAGGGTCCAAGGGTAAAATGGTCTTTTCCAGGCCAAGGGTAATATTGTAATTACCCTGAGTAATTAATTATTTAATTAATTAAGTTAAAAAAAATAAAGAAATTCGGGTGGGGCAACCCGAAGGGACCCATTTTCGCAAAATGGGGTCACCCGGGTTCGAACCCCACTAGAAGCAAGATTAAACTTGCTTTTATTTTAATGTGTAAACTTAGTTTTTAATAAATAATTAATATTAGCTGATTTAGGAAAAAGAAATCAAATTTTTATTAATTTTTATTAATTATTGAGTTGACTAATTCAAACCCACAAAGTCCTACTTCTACTAGAATTCTATCTCCCTTTTACCCACTCTCTTTGCACGATTTCTTTCTCTTTTTCACTCTCTTTTTCTTGGCTGAAAACGTGAGAAAACAATCAGCAAAAGCAAAATAAAGTAAAGGCAAAAGGTCATCAAGAACTTGAAAGATAGAAACTCAAAGAGAAAACAATCCGGTAACGTTAAGCAGAACTACTACGCTAGTCGGGTGAGGTGTGACTTTGGGTGTGTGGACTGATTTGTGGAGGAGTTCTTGGGCAGCATTTTGAACATGTAACAAGAAAACAAAGGTATGGGTTTTCTTACTCTTGGTCCCTTTCCCAAGAGACCCTTAGGACTCAGTGTATTCGGCTCAAAAACTAAGGTTGATTCCCCTATTGCATGTCCCTGTCATTAGCTCCCAACGAATGTAGGTTGGTATGAATGCTGGTAGACTTAGGATTATGTGATGTTTGTGCTGAATGTAATGTATTGGATGTATGTTAATTCATGAAAATGCAACCATGTGTGTGTTCGAATTAAGAAAAACCAAAATGTGTATGGCATGTTAAATCTCGGCCTAAGGGCTTGATTTTGTTAATATTTTGTTGGTTGTTTTATGTACACTAATTGAAGTAAAATGTGATGTTCATGTGATATGAAGTGTGGCTGAATTGAGGAGTAAACATTTTGGTTAAGAATTCGTGAAAAATTGTATTAAAGAATGTACCAAACGAACTATGTATTGTCCTATGAGTCTACTAACAAATGGAGATAAAAATGAGTAAAGAGGTCACTTTGAATTTCCAGCATTTTGTTGATATATCTCTCCCAAGTTAAGATGTTTAAAATGCCAAGAAAAATAAGGAAGATTTGGTGAGGTCTTTGAGGGTCGAACCCGAGACCTCACCCCTTTAAAAATCAAAAAATATATATATAAATAAAGAAGAAGAAAATTCGTGTGGTGAGGGGTATTCGAACCTGCCTTGGCTGGGAACTAAGTGTGAAGAAAAAGAAAATAAGAAATGAGAGGGGTGGGATTCGAACCCACACCCTCTCGGTTAGAAACCAAGTAAAAGGAAAAATAAAGAAAAATTTTGAGAGGCATGGGATTCGAACCCACGACCTCTATGCGGATGAGAGGAGTAAAAATAAAAATAAAAAATGAAATGAGGCTGTGGGGGTTCGACCCCACAACCTCATAGTCAACTAAAATAAGTCAACTTTCAAAAAGGAGAATAAAATAAAGAGGTTGTGGGGGTTCGAACCCATAACCTCTCAGCCTTAAGCGAATGGAAGGGAAAGGAAAATAAAGGAGAATTGTAGTGTGGATGAGGGGACTCGACCTCGGGTCCCAAAGTCTCCTATAGGCCGAAACTAATAAAAGAAAAACTAAAATGGGGTTGTGGGGGCTTGAACCCACAACCCATCGGTCAATGCAAGAAAAATTTTAAATAGACAAGTAACCCTTCAATGTAAATATTGTGATTTGACTTAGAGTTAAAATGTTATGAATATTAGAATGAAATCAATTAATAATGTAAATGACATTCAATTGATTCAAGACTTGGAATTCCTTGCCCAAACTTCCGTTTGATACATAAGTCATACGTGAACAAATCATTCAAGAATAATGCCATCTACTTAGATCAAAATCAAGATCTTGGCATAAATACAAGATACATAAATCTTGTGCTATAAAATCTTAGGAATGTATGAGTCACTTAATGAACTACGAATGAAGCCTCATGGCTTGTATGTATAGACACATAAGTCTAACATACGTTCAAAAGCAAGTGAACCTAAGTTGTATGAAATGAAATGATGAACCCTAGAAGGGTTAAAGTATGAGTATAAATACACTAAATTGCCAAGTGCATTGGCATATGATGAGATGAACAATGAAATGATGAAATGAACATACACGTAATAAGAGGTGAATAACTAACAAAAACAAAGATGCAAATGATGATGCATGTGGTAACAACGTCATATGAGGCTAATGTAAATGAGGAGAGTAATCTCAAATGAGCCTAAGTAAAGGTTACCAACATGTATTCACCTATGAGAGTGTAAGATAATGAAGAGACCAGTCTCTATGAACACCCTAATGAGAGTATTGAGCTTAACGCACTTAATACGAATGATGACATGAGAAATCATCTAATAAGCTATGATGTCCTCATACTATAAGTTAGCTTCCATGACGTATGAGATGAATGTAATGGAAATTTATACTGAGCACCGATAGGCTAGCTATGAGCGGTGATGCCTTCTTTCTGGAAGGGCGGAGGTTCACGTAACTCTCATGAGATGGGACTGTCCGGCTTGCCGGGTATGGGTCTCCTTATATCTCCTAGTCTTTGAACCTATACTGCCAATATAGGGATCTGGCGGGGTTAAATTTCCATGTACGCTAGCATGTTATTGGATCACTTTGGCCGGTGATTCCACCTCTTTTCGATGTGGGGGAGACACTGGATTTCATGATGCTCACATGATCTATGTCGGTTAAAGTTAAAGTTCCCAATAAATGAATGAGGCCAGCCTCAAATGATGCACACAATGAAATGAATGATACCAAAGGTGTTAGGATCGGATAATCAAAAGGTGAGTTAGATTCAAGTAATGACATTAGGTCATTCTTGGTCATTGCACAACGAACCTAATGAAAGTCTTAAACTACATCCTAGGTATAACCGGTGATTACACTGGACTATGAACGAAATGAAATGAAGTACGTATGAATGAATGAAGCAGACTCTGTGTTTGCTAATGAAGACTCCCTAGTTGAGGTCCCATATGTTGAGCCCTCATTTCTGGGATGTCTTCATGTCAAGTCCATGACTCCAAGGTCTCATGGCATATGAATAAATGATATGAAAGAAGTTATGTGCTACATGTAAAATATACTGTATGCTATATGATATGTACTATGTGTAAATGTTATGTGCTGTATGCAAATGTGAAAAGTATGATGATGTATGTTATTCTCATGGTATCACTTTCCTAATCCAAATTTGGAAAGCTCACTTACTTTCCTAATCCAAATTTGGAAACTTTCCTAATCTCAATTTGGCAAGTCCACTGACTTGACTTCCAAAAATCATGTTGTTAGGAAAGAGCTATTCTTTCTCATGCATGTCCTTGGTGTGTGCTTGCATATACCCATACTTAGTACAAGTGTGTACTAACCCTATACAACTATACTATTTTAGGTGCAGGCATAGGTGGACGATAGAGCTACAGGATCATTGTTGTAGTTATCCGGACGTCTAGCATTCATCCGGAGTTGGTAGGTCCTCATGCTTTAGAGGATGCTATTGTTTTATATTCTAGCTTAGTTTTAGAGATGAGCTAGTGGAGCATGTTCCACTAGCGTTTCTTGCCTGTTTTTATTCAGACGATGTATTGGTGCCATTTTGGCAATTATACACTTAATAAGAATTGAACTATTTCTTTCAGTTGCTTATCTCTTAATGTTAGATGGTTGATGGTGAACAATTACGTATTAATGAGAATGTTTTTATAAGTATGATAAGAATAAAAAAGTTTCAAATTTTCCGCTAAAATTAACCTAAGTGAAGTAAGAATAATGTAAGTAGGCTTGTCTGCGACCTCTGAGAGGTCAACGACGCCGGTCTCGTCTGGGGTCTAGATTCCAGTCGTGACACACAAGGAAAATCATGTCAACTTCAAACCACACATAACTCATCATAAATCAAAACTAAGAGGAATTTTGAACCTCAACTTTGATTAGAAGAGGAAGAAAAAAGATGAGGATATCGGGACATCATATCAGCCTCGGCCTCCCAAGTAGCATTTCAAAGGCTGGAAAAGCAAAATCAAGATGAATTCTTCGGTAAGTTTCTCTCTCTCCTTCAATACGTTCACATTGATCTACCTCTGGTTGACATTTTGCAGGGTATTCCAAAGTATGATGAATACGTGAAGGACATTGTGGATAGCAAGAGAAGGCTCAAGGAGTATGAAACTGTAGCACTTACTGAGGAGTGCAATTCTAGAATTAAAATAAACTGACCAAAAAGTTAAAAAATCCGGGTAGTTTTACTGTGCAGATTACTATTGGGCAAAGTGTTCATGCCCGGGGGTTGTGTGATTTAGGGGCAAGTATAAATTTGATGCTCTTATATTTTTATCAAAAGCTTGGGTTGGGAAGGCCAAAAAGAACCAATGTCATTCTCCAACTCGCTGATAGATTCATTTCTAGGCCGGGGGTGGGGTGGTAGAAGATGTGTTAGTGCAAGTAGGGTCATTGATTTTTCTGGTTGATTTTTTGGTCTTAGATTTTGAACTGGTTGGTAATGCAATTTGTCAACCAATTTTATCTATTTACCAACGATTTTTTTATTGGTAATTGGGGTTCCTTTTGTAATGACTTGTATAATTCTAATAAAAGTAATGTAGTACGTAATGAAGAACCTTAAAGTTCTAGGTCTAAATATAATGAAGATGATATTGACGATACGTTAGATTGTTGTCTTGATATTTTTCATAATGATACAAATAATTTTGATGCATATATTAATCAAAATACAGAACCTACTTTTGATTTTCTAGAATGGTGAAGCAATCGCACCAAGGGATTTCCAAAACGTCAACTGATTTCTCGAGATGTGTTAGCTATTCAAGCGTCTTTAGTGACTTTGGAAGACACTTTTAGTGCAGCAAGATCTCAAATTGGAGAGAATAGACATTCATTAGTAGAAGATAGCTTGGAGATATCAAAACTATTTAGAGATGGAATTAATGGCGAGAGAAAGAGTTATGGTCGTCCACCTTTACCGACCAAATTTGAAAGGGACGTTAATGAAACAATGCAAGAGTTTAGTGACAACGACATTGATGCAAATATGGAGAGAGTATCTAATGAACCAATTCCCGAGCATGTTACTAGAGAGAACTGCCAAATGATTTAAGAAATAATTTATATAGTAGCATGACATATTAAATTTAAATATTTATTAGTATGAATATGATAATTAGAGGTCTAATTCAAACAGAACCCTTCCTAAAAGGTGGCTGTCAAATGATTTAAGAAATGATTTATACATTAGCATGACCTATTAAATTTAAATATCTATTAGTATGGGTATGATAATTCGAGGTCTAATTCAAACAGAACCCTTCCAAGAAGGTGGCTGTGTAGATTAGATCTTTTAATACTCTACTAACTAGGTAACTTATCCGCGCTTCGCGCGGTGGTGAACTACGTCAATAATCTACTTCTGAACATTTGATAATATAAGTGTTTTCGAGAGGGTACAACCCTATGATAAACTTTCAAGAATATTTTATCCAAAAAATATATGAAATGTTTTTTAATCTTAAAACGAAAAATATTTGATTCTAAGTGTTTATGGATTTTGTTATTGATTCTTCATATTACTGTAGTTGTTCTCACCAAAGTCTTTCAAAATGATTTATAATTGTTTCACTCTCTATATTTGTATTTTCAAAAGTGGTACAAATATTTTATTCATCAACTGCAAGAGTTTTTCTTCTATTCAAGCACTCTACATACAGAATCTAAATATTATACATCTTATATAATTAGTTGTGTACTTGATAAGTTTATTAAAACAAAATACATCTCTTAGATTCAATGAAATAACGTATGTCGCTCAAATAATATGGATTAAATGATGTCTTGGCAAGTCCCTTATTCAAAATCATACGCAGTCGATGACTCTAATTTGATAGACAAAAGACATATTTTGTTGTTCATGTTTCGATCAATATGGTTACAACTTTATTTTTTGGGAATTTTAATTTAAAGTTTATAAGGATATAATTATTTCATTAATATTTGATTAATATAGATTCATCCTACTTTCAGGGGTAATTCATTGACTCCAATCCAACATTTGAACCCAAAACATTTGATTAAGGTTGAGTACAATACTTAGCATCCCACTATATTTTTTTATTTTTTGGATGTCACTAATCGATTGAATATCTCAATAAGATAGAAAGTTGAATAAATAAAACTCCAAGGTAGTGTGGAACCACCTAGATTTTGAACACTCAAAGTCTCTTCTTGGACATCTCATTTATCTTTTAGCCACTGAAAACTCTATAAAGATCAAACTCATTTACTTTACAAGTTTAAGAATTTTAATCTACATGACACCAATAGTCTAATGATTACATTAAATTCTTGATTAACATATTTTTACTTCAACATAATGATCAAAAACATAAACATAAACAACAAAGTTTAAAATATGTACTCAAAAACAAAAATTAATAAAATAAACATAAATTAATGACTATAAAAAAACATATCATGATCTTAAATAATAAAATAAAACATAAAGGAAAAGTCGAGCCCACTGAATGCACATTGTCCCCTTAAGAAAATTATTTCATTCTAGTACCCGAGGTTTAAAGGAATATATCCTCTCAGGACAGAACGATTCTATTCACCGGTGTGTTTATACAAAAATAATGGTCCACTCAACATGAGCAAAGTGCACAAATATTTTATTGTGCAGAAGAAGAAGAAGTTCAGAATTTTTGTTGTATTAAAATGAGAGAAAATTTCTCTATTTATAGACAATAAAGGGTAGTGTTAATAAATGCTTATTGTGCCTTATCAAATAAGTCACAACTCTTTGGACAAGTCACAATTTTTCATAAAAGTCACAATTTTTTTATAAAAGTTGCAACTCTTCGTAAAGTCGCAACTCTTCAATAAAGTTGCAACTCTTCATAAAAGTTGCAACTCTTTATAAAAGTTGCAACTTTTCATAAAAGTCACAATTTTTTGTAAAAGGGAAGACTAATTTTTGAAATAAATAAGTTAAAAGGAAATCATGATTTGTGGCTGAGCCACATATGCGGGCCTAAGATTCTTTTTTTATATAAATATATGATTTTTTTGTAATACAAATTGTACTAGTATATTAATAAAAGTCAATAGGCTATTCACCTTAATTTTTTATTATTACGAAAAAGGGCCTAAAATACCCTCGAAGTACTGAAAATGGTACAAAATTACCCTCCATCCACCTATTGGCTCCAAAATACCCTTCCCACCAACCTATTGGCTCCAAAATACCCTTGTCATCCACATTTGGGTTCAAAATTGACCACTTATTTAACGGTTTTAAATTTAAACTATTTAAATATTTTTTTAAATACGTGACGCTCAAGTATTTTCTATAATTTAACTTATTAGTATAATTTATAAATCAATCCACTACCCACCCATTACTAATTAAATTCCACCAAATTAATAAACCTGTCACATTACTAATGCAACAACAAGAAAGCTACTTCCAATGAGAGTTTTTAAAAATTTGAGGCAAAAATATCTATAGAAGTAAATTATCATACATTCAAGTGTCTAAATAAAAATTAACGATAAACTTAAAAGTCTGACTATGTGATGTTACTTCATAGATAAATTTTTTTTAAAAATAATATATTAAAGGTTTTAAAACAAACCATAAATATTTTTAAAATTATATATAAAAGTGCATGAATTAATTCGGGATGTACTACTTCTTTACCTTTAATCATAAATTTCGAATTCAAGCTTGAAATAGAATCCTATTGAAAATGTCCTCCTAAATAAGGGGCTCAACCTAAATTTAATTGGGGCTTTGATTCAGACTCGAATAATTTTTGATGTCATTTTCAGAAATCTATAGTTTCGTCGTGTTTTAGTAGTGTTTATGACAATTTTGATATTAAAATTGGTTTATTAATTTTGTGGAATTTAGTTAATAATGAGTGGTAGTTGGTTGGTTTATAAATTATATTAATAAATTAAATTATAACCAATAGTTGAGCGCCAAGTATTTTAAAAAATATTTAAATAGTTTAATTTTAAAATAGTTAGATAAGTGATCAATTTTGAACCCAAAGGTGGATGACAAGGGTATTTTGGAGTCAATAGGTAGATGAGAAGGGCATTTTGGAGCCAATAGGTGGATGGAGGATAATTTTGTATCATTTCCAATACTTCAAGGGTATTTTAGGCCCTTTTTCGTTATTATTATTGTCTTAAATTTGAATATTTCAAACTTAAATTTGTGTGAAATTTAAAATTTTATGTTTTTATTAACTTTTAAAATTTGCAATTTTAATTTTTTCAAACTTTTAAAGTGTGAAAGTTAAATTTTTATACTTTTAAAGTTTGAAAGTTTGAAAGTTTAAAATTTAAATTTTCAAACTTTTGAAGTGTGAAATTTAAACTTTTATACTTTTAAAGTGTGAAAGTTAAATTTTTAAACTTTTAAAGTGTGAAAATTTAAACTTTTATACTTCTAAAGTTTGAAAGTTTGAATTTAAATTTTTAAAATTTTTAAAGTGTGAAATTTAAACTTTTATACTTTTAGAGTTTGAAAGTTTGTATTTTAAACTTTAAATGTTTAAATTTTAAAAGAATAATTTTTCAACTTTAAAATTGTAATATATTTATCCTAATTTTTTTATTTTAATAAAAAAAAAATTTTTAAAAATTATAGTCGGTTGATCGTCCGTTACCGGTCCGACGGCTATATATATATATATTTTTTCGGAATTATCGGTTCCGGTCTGGTATGGTCCGCTCGGTTCCATGCCGGTTCCGGTCCGTCACGATTTATGTACCATTGCCATACTTAAGCACCACTTCATGTAGGGTCATAGCACATGTTGTTGCTTTGGTACCCACTCCCTAGCTTTTCTACACTTATGTGGGCTAGAGACCCGAGTCATCATGATTATCCTATCAGTGTCCGAGGCTTACACTTGGGAGTACGTGAGGTAGTTGTTAGTTGCTCTAGCACATTCGAAATACTCTTATACATTATGTCTTTATTTTACTCTAGAATTCGAGACATTAAACTTGTTCTTTAATTGAATTTGTCTTATACTAGTGACTTGTAGACGTGAACCATGTTTGGGAATGTTTTATTTATATTATGGATTTTGCAATATGTTATTCTTAGTTCTTTGTTTTCTCTCTTATTTCTTGTTTTACCCTTGTAGAAGGTTGTTAGGCTGGCCTATTTTGGTGGGATAAGACAGGTTCCAGGACACCCAATTTTGAATGGTGACAAAATCAATTTACGACTTTTATCTTTCGCAATGCCTTTACATATTTCCAATTTGATCAAATATATAATCTAGTTTAGTATACAACTTCGTAGACTCTCGTTCGTCTAGAAAATCATATCAAAAACTCAACTTCAAACCCCTATGTCGAATTTTGAAATTTCTTTTGAGTTGGGGAACTCTCACATTGAAAATGAGTCGTTAATTGACCCCCAAATTGAAAAAATTATATAAATCTAAATTTAAGGTAACCCCCACCCACCCACCCAATTCAATCCTGAAAATAAATTAAATCACTAATTAAACAATGAAATAGCGGGAAATTATAATTGAAAGTTTAGATCTTTATACTCACAATGAAATCTCGAAAATCCTTCCAAAATCTCTCAAATCGAGTTTAGTGCTCCAAAAACGAGTTAAAAATGATTAAGAACTCATTTGGATTAACTTAAAAAGTATATTTTAAGATGGAAAAAAAATCAAACTTAAATGATTTTTAAGTTAAAAATAAAAAATAGGGATACTTACTTTTGGTTTCTAACTTATTTTAAACTTTGTCAGACACCAACTTATTTTAAGTTAATTTATATTTTTGTCACACACTTTTAGAAATCAAACTGACATAAAATTAGATTTGACAAACTTATAAACCAATTCAAACACTCTCTAACTCGTCTTAGAAAAAGCTTAATAAAGTTGTTAGGTTCTCTTTCATTTAGTTCGTGTGTTTTAATTTATTTATATAATTTTGATTTGACATAATATTTAAACAAATAATAATAAGCAAACTTTTAGGGTGTGTTTGGTATGGAGAAAAACATTGTAGTTTTTCAATTTTTCCAAGTTTGGTTGGCTTAAAATGTTTGGAAACAATAACTCATTTTCCTTAAATTTAAGAAAAATGAATTCCCTTCCAAAATTAAGAAAAATATTTTCAAAACTATACTTCACCCTTTAATTTTGATTTCTGACCTTACTCATACCTCGTATCCGACCCTCTCTATTAAAACAATAAAATAAAATAAATTAAAATTTTCAAATATATTTTTATTTTCTACCCCCAAACCAGCCCCCCCCCCCCCCCCCCCAAACCAAAAATAAAGTAAAATTAGAATTTTTTTTTATAAATGTTTAAATTTTAAGATGTTTACCTCCCCCAAACCCACACCCCCTCCCCCTCCCCCTCCCCACCCCCCACCCCCCCCCCCCAAAAAAATGCTTTGAAAATTTTCAATTTTTTTATGCCACTACCCCGGCTCCTGCCACCCCCATTAAAAAAATTAAAAAGTTATTTTGGTAAGAATTTTAATTTTTTTAAAAAAGAAATTATTTTTATGCCATCCCATTATCCCCCCCACCCCCACCCCAACCCCCGTCAAATTAAAAAAAAAAATGTTTTTTGGGAAACATTTCAAATTTAGCCACCTCCACCCCTACTTCCATCCAGGCCATTCCCGTCAAAAAAATATTTTTGGGAAATATTTCAAACTTTAAAAAAAAAAAAAATTACGCCCCCACTATGCCACACCCCACCCATGCCATTTCCGTCAAATTTTTTTTTAAAAAAAAATGCTTTTGAAAAATTCAATTTTTATGCCACTTCCACCCCCTACCCCCCCTTACCTGCCAAATTTTTTCTTAACAAAATTGTTTTTGATTTTTCTTTCTCTTGGATCAAATTTCGAAATAGTCATCCAAATCTTGTCCTCGTTTAGTGTCGGGATCGGATCATATATCAATTATAGGAGTTGATTTTCGGATCATAAATTATTTTCTGAAAGAAAATTTCTTTAGTTTCAAATTTAAAAAAAAGATATTTTCTTGAAAAGTATTTTTCATTGACCAATCAAACATTAAAATATATATTGTCTACCATCCATCCAACCAAACATGAAAAAATAAGTTAAAAACACACTTGTTTTCCATGAAAACATTTTTCTTCCTACCAAACACACCCTTAAACTTTTAATATTAAACTAAAGTTATAGTCATTAAATATATTTCTCAAGTATAAATCGTCCTTCATTTCCATCTGTGTCGTCTTGTATGTATATTTGTACTACCAATTCAAGTAGGATTTGGGAGTTGACTCTTGTCTATCGATCTACCCTTACACAGAGAGATGGGTGTTATTAAAGCAACGATTGCTGATGGGTTATTGACTTTTTTGTGGGTTTTTTGCTCCTCTAATATTGGGGTTTCTACTTATTTCATAGCTTCTTATTTTGGTGTTGTCAATGAAATTGCATCCCTCTTCATCACTACCGTTATTGTTTTTCTTATTTTCTTGGTTTTTGGTTTTCTTGGTGATGTATTGGGTGGTGCTGGTTTCAATCCAACTGGAAATGCTGCCTTTTATGCTGCTGGTCTTGGTGACGATTCTCTTGTCTCTGCTGCTGTTCGTTGTCCTGCTCAGGTTTTTTTACTTTCCTTTTGAGCTAAAATTTCGGTAACTAAACTAAAATTTTATGTATTAGGGTCAAGATAATTTGAATTGAGTCATTCTCAATCAATTCAATATTTAACCTATTTTAAAAAAAATTAATTTAATTTAATCTCTATTTCAATTTTTATTTTAAGGCTCTTTATTTGCATTGATGTAAGCTATGTTCTCATATTGAAGATTGTATTTATCTATCTATTTGTAACTTTTTTTGTTTTTTACTTAAGTTAAAATTCAAGTTGGGGTTATAAAAGATATATAACAAGATGTTAAAAATATTGAGATTAAGTTGGTCAAATTGGGCCGATCATGACTCAACCCACTTTTAAGCCCATTTGACCCAAAATAAATTTGAGTGGATCGTGATCCAACCCGATTTCTATTTCAATCTAGTTTAATATTTTGAATTTCAACCATATCCGTTCATTTGTCACCCCAGTCATTAGTGAATCTCTCTGTGTTATTTTATGTAGATATTAGTTATATAGAGATTAGTTATTTCAACCTTCTATCTATAAAATAATACAAAGATTTTCTAATAATATATACATGTATTAGTAATAATACATAGAATTCCTCATAATTTATACATGTATTAATTATGCAAGTTTCTAAATTGTCAACCAAGTCATAATAATTTTATATTTGAATAACTTATTTCCTATGTACCTACCAAATGTCGTATAAGTTATTCGGAAATTAATACATGTAGTATAACTTGTTTCTTATCTAGTTACCAAACGACTCCGGAACTTTTAAATTCATGTTCTACCGAATTGGTGCTAGAAGTAGAACTGTCTGATTTGATAATGAAATTTAAATAACAGAAAGAAGGTGAATGGAATAAGCCCAATCCATTTCTTATCATTACAGGTAGCAGGTGCAGTTGCTGGTTCACTAGCACTCATGGAGCTTATGCCTAAACACTATCACCACATGCTTGACGGGCCTGTTTTGAAGGTGGATGTACAAACCGGAGCTATTGCAGAGGGTGTCTTGACCTTCGTAATCACATTTATGATCTTTGTCATTGTACTAAGGGGTCCGGAAAGTGTACTTCTCAAGAATTGGTTGCTCACTATGGTAACTCTACCATTGGTACTTGCTGGTTCAAATTATACTGGACCTTCTATGAATCCAGCCAACGTAAGTATTACCTTTTTCTTGCATCTTGGAACATAACATATTATTCGACTTTTACATGTTATTCTTGTTATGGAACTGTTTAAAACGAACTGTTTTTATGATTTAAAACATTTAAACATGTATGTTTGGTAATTTCTTTCATATATTTTTATCGGACTGTCTTCATGAGTTGACCCTTCAGTTTCTGCCTCTTGGTTTCTAGATTTGAGCTATCGACATTACTTATGAAAAGCTTAGTTTTCTAGAGGGTGTTCAAAGGGTAGGGCGGAAAATAGAAAATGAAGGTTTTTGATAACAAATTCTTTTCAACTATCTAAGTATTTATATATTTTATGAAAGATCTTCACTTACATATCTGGGATCTCAGCTTTTGTCTATGCATAAATATAGCATATGTCAAAAAAAATAATCTAATTTATCGATAGGGATGATTTTGAACTTTTAGTAGAAGCAATAAACTAGATACTGAAGTAGGATAGGAATGCAATCGCCATTTCTCAAGGAACATCCAATCTAACTTCAGTTTTCATAAATCATCTGAAAACGCCCTCTTAGAAGATTTATCGACTTCCCCATTGTAAGAATAGTCAGAATTTAATTCCCTTAGGGCTCGTCTGATATGAGGGATAAGAGATCACTAATCACGGTAGTAATTTTAGGATGAGTTTATCTCATGTTTGGTTGGATAGAGTTGCAGGATAACATATTCCAGGACTAGTTATCTCGGGATTGAATTGTGGGTGTAACAATAATCGGATTTTCTGCTCTATGATTTCTTCATTTCCACTTTCTCTTTTCTTTTATTCCTTTTTAGCACCTTCTTTAGCAGCGCCTCTTCTAGCACATGAAAATAAGGCAACCCTGTGAATTAAAGAAGAATCATTACTGGAAGGGAACTTCAAATCTGTCTGTATCTTTTGAAAACCGACTCTATCTCATTCATCCTTCCGAGTTTACCTACATGCATTTATATTCTCTTGAAGCTATTCTGTGTTCTTTTGGGCTCTAGCAATCTTGAGACTATGCGTGAAGTGTCTGTGATCACAAACCTTGCTTCTAATTGGCTGGACTTGTGACTAGCGTTTTAGAAGTCCACATTAAAGTTGATGATATCAGAGAACAAGTGGTGCTGCTAGTGCGATGGTGATACGCAGAGAGACTTCCCTAATGGAAGTAGTGAACAAGTTTCATAAGTGGCATTCCACATTGAATCTTTGTTTTTTTAGAATAATGTTGTTTGTTTGCTTACTTACCAAATACTTGAAAATAATTTAAAACACTTAATTTTTTAGAAAAACATTTTCCTTAGTGCTAAATACACCCTAAGATGAACAATTATTACTCTCTCTACAATCTTCGATTTCTAGTTTCTTTAGGAATTTATAACCTAGTTAAGCATTTCTTTTTGACTGTCCAACTTTTAGGTATCTTCATTTACAATGTGGGGAACATAAGACCGGGAATGAGTTCAATCAAGAATCACATCTTTCATTTTACCCTCATTTTCTATGAACGCGTTGTATTAGAAAACATAGTTACGTGACTTAAGTGAAAGAAAAAAGTCATAATAAATAATTCACCTAAACCTGTAGCCATTTGTTTCTTTTCGTTGTTTCCTGCTTAACTTGTTAAATTGCCCCATAACACGCAACTATTTGTTATTTGCAGGCATTTGGCTGGGCTTACCTAAGCAATACACACAACACATGGGAACACTTTTATGTTTATTGGATCAGTCCCTTCATAGGAGCAATTTTGGCTGCATGGATTTTTCGTGTTCTATTTCCGCCTCCAGTAGAGCAGAAGCCTCAGAAACAAAAAAGGAACTGAATAAAATTGTTCTGCTTCAATTCATTCTCCAGCTCCTTTACTGTTGTAGTTTGTTCACCATAAAATGATCTTTACCACATTCAGTGTTCATGTACAATATCATTTTTATGAAATTGTTAAAGATATATAGTATTTTCCCTTTTCAGTGTCCATTTTTAATAGTATAATTCAGCTATTGTAGAGAAATGGGTATTGTCATTTAAGAATGGTTATTGGCGTTGGAAAGAAGACTCAGAGACCCTTTAATTTAATAGTTAATACGACATGTAACACCAAACTTTCTTGCTAAACATGCTTCAAATAATGATAATTTCATTCCGTCCAACAACATCCAGCGAAGGCTAAGGATCTGCTTCAACATAATTAGTGTCAAATGCCCAACATTAAGGTAAATTTTGACAAAGTTGAATTTTTTTATTGGGACTTCTTGATTTTTGGTGATGATTTGACCAAGTAGCTACTAAGTTTTATTGTATTGAGGCCTCCTTTTTTTTTTAAATGTACACCACCACCAAGACATTATTAGGGTTTCATCTGTCTCATTTTATGTGGCATTATTTAATTTGATACAATATTAAAGAATAAGAACAAGACTATTGAAATTTGTGATCTAAAAGATAATTCTATGGTTGTTAATCATTTTATTAAGAGTATTGTTTCTGATCATAGTAAGATGACATTCTTTCTGGGATAGACCAATAAAAAAAAGATGTCACGTAATTATTATTTTTGGGGAATGAATCAATAAGAAAAGGATGGTCACATAAAATGAGAGGAACTTTTTTACCTTTTAACTTTAAGTAGCTCAAGATTGCTGTCCTACTACGCATAAATCATCATAAAATGGACAAATTTATAAGGATCTCATTTTCCACCTTCAATTAAATATTGGTTAAGACCAAAAATAAAATAAAATACACATAGAACAAGAAAACAAGAAAGACAAGTCTTTTAAAATACCAAAGCTAAAGAGAATCCAATCCATCATACTCTCTATAAATAGAATGAATGTATGTTTTTAAGTATTGGCACCAAAAGTAAGATGGATATTCTAACAATGAATCCAATCTCTATATTTGCAACATTTCCTTCTATTTCTCTGTCTTTTCTTTTATTGATAGTTTTCTTCATGAGCAAACTAGGAGAAAAGCAAAAAGGGAAAAAGAAATACCATCCAATTGTTGATTCTACGACGAAGCAACTCATAAACTTTCATCGTATCCACGATCACATGGCAGATCTTGCTGCAAAATACAAGACTTATCGACTTGAGAGCCCATTTCGGAGAGAGATATACACTTCCGATCCAGCTAACATTGAGTACATTCTAAAAACCAATTTCGACAACTATGGAAAGGTAGTATCCATATAAAATAGTGTAATATAGTTAAACTGTTTGACTCTCGAAATTTGAACTGTGTCATATAAACTGGGACAGATGGATTGACTCCCCCAAAAATGTACGTGCAGGGAGATTACCATCATGAGATTCTAAAAGACTTTTATGGAGACGGTATGTTTACTGTAGACAGTGAGAAATGGAAAGAACAGAGGAAAGTATCGAGCCCTGAGTTCTCGAAAAGGGTTATAAGGGAAATTAACAGTGTTATCTTCAGCAAAAATGCAGTCAAGCTTGCGAACATCTTAGATGAATCCGCAAATTCAAAAGAAACAGTAGATATTCAAGTGAGCTACTTCAGCTTTATTGAACAAATCATATCTTTTATAACGTCATGCCTAGCTACATACTTAACCATCGTATATGTCTATTTTGTAGGATTTGCTTCTGAAGTCAAGTTTGGATTCAGTATTTCAAGTTGCTTTCGGGATTGAACTTGACAGTGTATGTGGTTCATGTGAGGAAGGGGCTAATAGATTCATCAAAGCACTTGATGACGCGAGTGAAATGAGTCTTCTGCGATACATTGATATGCTCTGGAAAATAAAAAAGGTACTAAATTTTGGTTCCGAAGCAAAGTTGAGGAAAAGCATGGAAATCATAGACGAGTACATGTATAAGCTTATCCATAGCAAAGCTGAACAGCTCTCACAACAACGCGATCCTACAGTAAGTTGTGATCAATTTAACTTTTCGCCCTCTTTCCTAAGCAATTAAGCTAATTTGTTGATTGTGGACATTTAACAGGAGAAAGCAGAGAACATTATGTCAAGGTTCTGGCATTACTCTTCGACGAATCCAAAGTACTTGAGAGATATACTGATAAACTTCATGGGTGGTGGTAAAGACACAACAGGAACGACACTTTCGTGGTTTATTTTAATGCTCTGCAGGTATCCATATGTGCAGGAAAAACTGGCTGAAGAAATCAAAGAAACAACGAATACGAAAGGAGGCAGTGGAACAATTTCAGGTTTCGCGGCCAATCTGAAAGAGGAAGCAGTAGATAAGATGCATTATCTTCATGCTGTTCTTTCCGAAACTATAAGACTATATCCAGCCATTCCCGTGGTAAACATAAAAATACTTCCAACTTATCGTTGAAGTGTGGGATTATCTCATCTTTCTTCCTGAGACTATCAGACTATATCTAGCCATTCCAGTGGTAAACATAAGTAAACATAAAAATACTTCAACACTTGTTGTCATTCGATTCGAGTACCTCTGCTTGCTCTGATTCCATGTTGAAGTGTGTAACCGTCTCATCTAAAAATTTAAGCTGTTAGAGAGAGCACACTTTTATTATTTTATTATATTCTCGAAACACTTATTTTCTTATCTCAAAGTCCCCTGCTATTTCTTACACGGGGTTTACATTTCATGAATCCAGAATGCCAAAGTATGCCTTCAAGATGATGTATTTCCAGACGGATATAATGTGAAGAAAGGAGATATGGTAGCGTACCCACCATACGCCATGGGTAGGATGAAATATCTATGGGGTGATGATGCTGAAGAATTCAAGCCAGAAAGATGGCTCGATGAGAATGGCTCTTTTAAGCAAGAAAGCCCCTTCAAATTTACTGCCTTTCAGGTCTGTTAACTAAACATAACTTATAAACATCATGTTTGAATATGCAGAGATAATATCTCAGATGGTTACGTAACCATGCATTTTTCTCAAAAAGTCATTAAACTTTGATTTTTAATTCAAAA